>JAMALA010000118.1:0-11560 GCA_023628255.1 Cystobasidium sp. 2NF920 | reverse complement strand
GTCACCGCTATTCGTTTGACCAGTGGCGCGAGACCGAAGACCGACTGGTCCCCCCTCCTACACGAGTACGCACAATCTTTTTGTATTACACATCTAGCGGCAGCCACGCGATACTCATCTGGAACAGCATGAGTCATTTTGTCATGAGGACCCAGATTTCCAAGTTTGGCGCCAGCAACGCGACCAGATTATGTTGAATGCCTTCCAACGAACAATCCAGGAAACAGGAAGGTGGCGGAGCAGACTCGAGTCATCGAGTACCAGACTGGAGAACGCTACGACGATCGTAGCAAATGCTTCGACACTTGAAGTGGCTCAAGACGCGGCATTGAAGAGCACTCTGGGAGGAACAAGTGCACTGCAAGCTACAGTGCGGAACAGCAGGCAAGCTTTGATGGCGCCGTGCCCATATGCCACTGCCGAGGCGCCGAATACTACTAGGTGGCATTTGAAGCAAGTCGAATACAATCTTGATTGCGTTAATGACTGCACTCATTATTCCAGCTCTGACCGCGAACAGCGGACGCCGAAATCATTGAGCCAAGCACTGTAGCAACTGGCTCTGAGGTTGAACAATTTAATCGATCATAATATACCTTCAAGCAACCAGCCGGCCACGTGAAGACACGCCCTGTACCAACGCTTCAGCGGTCGAGGCATACATGAAAGCAGGGTAAGCCTAGTACACATATACATTGGCTGATTGAATGCGAATCAGCAATTCGTCAAGGTAAGGGGTAATCTCCGCGTATCGATAAGACTCAACATGTTGCCTCCCAGACTGCCTTTACCACGCGCCTCCGCATTCTGTGGGGTGCTCAGGATGCCAATGCCATTCTTTCTCCTCCGCCAGAGACACAAGTCCAGGTCTTCTGCACAAGACTTACAAACTCAAGCGATATGGCCAAAGCACTCCGCCCCCTCGACTATCAATCGATAAAAGCCTGGTGTTAATATCCTGCGACTACAGAAGCCAAATTTAGAAAGGAGAAAGAAAGCTACAGAATTCCTAGAGGAAAACATCCCAGGACACATGCAGACGTTTTGTGCTAAGTATGGGCTATACGGGTGGTCGCCCAATCTTTCCGAGTCACCTTACTCGAAACACAACTCTGCTTGTCGACTTGGGGCCATCACAACTTTCAAGCATGCTCTTAATACATACTCATACGCACTCGTCGAAGTGGACACTACGACAGCTACCGAATGGAGGTGCTTATCCGCATTTGTGACCATTTCATCCATCATGTACAGCCCAGACTCCGCGGCAAAGAAAAACGGAACCCTGGAAGTGTTCTGCGTTCTGCACGCCTTAAGACTATATATCGACGACAATATTCGGTGAGAGCTTTGGTCGCAAGGCAGGCGAAAAAACTTGCATTGCTTTCTGGTCGATCACATCACTCCTTTACAGCCTGCAACACCACGTCTAAGGGGCTGCGCCATAATCACTATCCCCCCGGTGCCAGACCTGGTTCGCAATACTAAAGCCAACAGCGACGATGAAATAGATCCCCAGGATGGTCATTATGTGATAAAGAGACGAGTAAAGCGATCAGTTCAGGCTGAAACTCTCGTCCGGCGTCTCGACGATCTGCGCCACTCGAGGATTTTCGAAGAGGGAGGGCAGTGGCGCGGAAGGCATCGTAAGGTGATACCGAACCAGCCCTTCCCAGCTACCAAAGGTTATGCCTATCGATTACCACTCTCCGGATTGCTGCAGCCACCTGTCCAGTATTCAGCAAACAACTTTGCATATGCCAGCATCGTCGCTTTGTCCCCTGATCCCGCTCAGATCTCGAGCAACGGCAGAAAACACCCAGACGAGAATTTATCGGATGAGAGTTTCTTCGACGAGTACTCGGAAGGCATTCTGGCCCAGTATATAGAGAACTTGGATTTGGAGGATGATCAGGAAGAGGTGTCCAGCCAAGATGGCTAAGAGGCGGAGTCCAATCAAAGCATAGATACAGACAGCGGAGAGGGGACCATGGCGGATGACGATCACCACACCAGAGCAAGTTGCACGCCTTGTCGATATGTAGGAGCACGCAGAGGCTTGAGCATTTCACTCTGCCCGAAAACTATCTTACTCCCAGTAAAGACAATTGACATTGAGGAGCGCATACGAGCGTAAACCAGATTCTTATGAAGGTCCACTAAGTATAAACAGCTCCACCTTACCCATATACCTACCTGTCATGCTCGACGAAACATTCCAGCTGTATTCACAAGCTGCGCGCCTATGTTTTCACCCTGCTAGCCACCGGCCGAGGCCTGCCCATGCGCAGGTTGGATGCAGCAAGCCTTTCTCGACATCGGTTCAAAGACAGAGGTGCTCGTCCTCCAAGGTGGCGTTAAGGCTTTCGTCGAGCTATATGGCAACGATAGTAGGCTTGTCGGTCCATTACCAGTTGAGGTTATTGAATAGTACATTATGCCACTCCCATGCTTTCGTGAACCAATGATGAACGACTTGTGAGCGAGCAAAGGTAAATGGGAGTCAGGACAGCTAGAAAGCCTTTCCGCCTGCCGGCCAAGGCTGACAAATCGAAACCAGTGTTGGCGGGTTCCACAGATCTGCACAAAATGCTAGCTCGCCTTCTTGAGAAGGCTGTCGAGTTCGTCAGCGGTATCTGCGATAATGCATCGGGTGCCAGTGTTCGCTTCGACCCGTCCCCGCTGCATTGACTGCACATGGAATGGACTGTAGCAGCACCGCATATTTGGTACTGTAAGTCCAGCCTTTGTTTGACAATTACAATGGCAGCACAAATGGGCATTGCGGCGCTGCTGCTGACCGCGACGGCTGGGTTCAGATAAGGATCCTGCGGTCCCGCTACGATCTCCTCATCTGCGAAAGTCTGAGGAGGTTTAGGCTGAAATTGGCAACCAAGGCATTGGCATGAATGACAGAAGGCTTCTATCGCTCTTTAACGCAGAACGATGATATCTCATTGTCTAATGCGGTTGTCGTTGCTTGCAAGGGAGCGCCATGCAATGCATGGCACCAGATCTTCTATTGTATTCTTAGAGTCTTACTGAAATAGCCTTGTCGGTCTCGCAGTGTCAAGCCAAACGCCTTGTAGCGTCCGGGCCCGCTATGATTTTTTAACTACCGTAGGGCATAACAAATGGCCAGTGCGATTGGCTGGCTGCTGATCATAGCCTCGTCAAAGTATGATGGGAATATTCGACCGGCCCCCGCCAAGCTGTACGAGCAACGTGCAAGCAAGAGTCTGTGATGATATCGGCAGCAGGATTAAAGCTCAAATCTGACACTGATCGAAACCGGGCAAGGTCCCAAGAAAGTCTGTAGACGACACGAACATTCATTTCCTGAGCTTTACTGTTCATTCACCTTTCTCTACAATCCAATTCACTCTCAGCTTCAACCTCTACGAACTCCTACGTGACACTAGGTCACCAATATGAAGCATGCAAGAGGAGCCAGTCCGGCTGTCTCGCCCACCCAGATGACTGCACGCGCCGACGAGGCTGTAGCAACATCAGACCTGTCTAGACTCGATGACGGCTCAATCGAGAAGCAACCTCTACCTGCGTCGAAGACGACCAAACGTGAGAGCTCCTTGTGCCAGAATTGAGCAATTGTCCCCAATGCTACTGATCATCTACAATTACAACGTATTCTTGTTTGCGTTTTGTATAGGGCTCTTTCTGGGCTTAGGATGGCTCGACCGCCTGTTGGCCCCTCTCGTTCTTGTCTTCATGATCGTCGGTACTGCGGTCGGTGCGACCACTGGAGATGCCATTCCAAAAGCGTTCGACCAGGTACAATTTAAGGGAGTCTCATTCCGTAAGCCGATGTTCGATGGAAGTTACATGGGATGCGACTGACAATTCCTTTGTCCTTTATCACGCCTTGTTCAGCTATTGTCATTGGTCTGCTGGTCATGATGTGGCCAGTCCTCACCAAAGTCCAATACGAGCGTCTTCCCGAAATCGCCAGAGAAAAGAAGCTATGGTATCAGATCGGTATCTCATTGTTATTGAACTGGGTCATAGGTGGGTCATCGCTCATACTTCTGAATATTGATTGTGAGGTAGGAGTTTACGATTTGGATCGTCTTTTATAATGCGCTGTACAGGCCCGTTTGTCATGCTTGCGATTGCATGGGCAACACTACCAGTGCGTTAAGAGACTACACTCACTTTGCAGTTGTAGAGCTGATGCTTGCTTTGAGGGCGCAGGATCTCCCAGAATATCGCATAGGTGTCATTCTTGTCGGAGTCGCTAGATGCATCGCAATGGTCATGATATGGAATCAGCTCGCGGGGGGTGATCACAACTACTGGTCAGTTACACAGCTTGGCTTCTGCCCGCCTCTAGAAGCTCATGCGGCTCTTAATGTGCGTTCTATGCAGTGCCATCATCGTCGTCATCAACTCAGTTCTTCAGATCGTGCTGTTTGCACCAATGGCCATCTTCTTTATCAATGTCATTAGTGGGGAGAGCGAATTCAGCATCTCGTACGGTACTGTGGCCATTGATGTCCTCATCGTAAGCGACTACTCTCATGGCACGTGTTAAACAGCTGACAAATGTGAGTGATGTCGTGTTAGTACCTTGGCATACCCCTAGTCGCCGGTGTAGCGACGAGGTATGCTGTCTGGTGGGCTACATCGCGACATTGGCTAGAGACACGCTTTCTGCCTTATTTTGGTCCTTTGGCCCTGCTTGGCCTTCTTTATACCATCTTTGTTCTATTCGCGTATCAGGGTGAGCTTGGTTTACTCTATATGGTACCTGCTTGCAGCATGCTGATGAGTTGAGTTGTCGTCATGGTTCAAGGCAATGCTATCGTTAACAACCTTGGGCCAGTATTCAGGACCTTTGTGCCCATGATCGTCTACTTTACTGTTATGTGGACCGGCGCGTTCGCGTTAATCTTTTTCCTGACACGTTGGAAAAAGGAGCACTTCGGCTACGAGATGGCGGTCGTGCAGTCGTTCACCGCTGGTATGAACTTCGTGACCCTTCTGGTCTAGGACTGCACGAACGTACTGACACTTTCCAATGTCCACATTGTAGGCTCGAACAACTTTGAGCTCGCTATTGCTGTCGCAATTGCAGTATACGGAGTGGGAAGCCGTCAAGCACTGGCCGCGACAATTGGACCGTGAGCTCCGTTGATACTGACGACACACCAGCAATCCGCTGATAGGTCTGATTGTCTTCGCCAGGCTCGTCGAAGTGCCGGTATTACTGTCATTGACTTGGGTCTCACTGTGGCTTAAGAGGCGCTTACATTGGGGACCCGACACGAATGAATCTCGTGTTTGACCTCCCGGCTTTGTGTAACGTCAACTCCACAAAAACAAAACTTTATGCTGCATTCGTCCCCCGATATGTAATACTCAGCTAATCATGTGCCGACTGCATCGACCTTAATGATATACACATCGCTCCGAAGATCTGGCTGGTAACCTTCGAGTTCACATACTGACTAATAGTCCGTATGGTCCATGAGCTAGGGCGTCCTAAATGGCAGACACCCCGCATATGTTGGGATGCATCTGGTTGATCATAGTAATGTAAATCGACGGGCCCATCCGTGATCGCGGCATAGCACGCCACCCAGTTCGTCCTTTGAGTGCGGGCGCTCGTCCATACCTCTGAACCTTGCTGTGCATACGTGCTGTGCACTCCTGAGGATCTGTAGAGTTGTTCCGTTCTCAGAAGCTTGCAGAAAGAGCAGAAAAGGTTCGTGAAGTGGGCGGCAAAACAGGCGACTCCCTGAAGTGCAACTAGATCAGCTATTATAGGCATCACCCTCATTCGGATGCGCCGCCCTTCCTGAGCTTCTGATGTGTTAATCGTGATCCATCATAAGCTGTTGCAGTCACTCACAAGAAGTCCTAGGATATTGACGGCGATTGATTATCGATGGCTCCGGCCACGGCCCAGCCATCTATGCAATGCTCCATCCAGTGAGCCGGATGGCTCATGCGCACGCTGCGAGGTTAGCTTAAAGATAATTTGGCCCGTTCATCGACAACGGTCATAACGGTTGGATCACATACAGCTTTGGTACCCGCTATACGTGCCTGCATGCTTTCCGAGCTCTTCAGATCACGATCTGACAGGCGCTGAGGCCCAGACAGCCGCTACAGACGGGTCGGCCAACGCATGCCAATGTAGAGCCTGACCTAACCGAAGTACAGCTTGACGTTAGGGGCACCCCGAGGATAATTTCCGCCGTCCCGCTTAGCTGAAATCGAGAGGATGTACCCATCCCGCGCCTGCGCACTGGTATGTATGCATCACCCTTTATGCTCAACTTTGGCTACCGGTCAGATGGTCGCAGTGCCGCCATGTTATTTGAGCTTGCACATCTTGAGCGGAATACATGGATTGGTGCGAGTGGTGCAGGGAGAACAATATCGTGGGCATCCTAAGCAACTCACAGAATACGGAGATGGGGGAGTTCAGGAAGCAAGACACTGAGTTTTCGTTGGGAGCCTGCGAATGTTCCTTATTTTGACGAGTCGTTGATCCCACCCCACTCCACGTTCATCGATCGATATGCACATGCGCTAGGCTTGTGATGCGTATCTGGCTATCTGCTGGGGTCTAAAAGCAGCTGGCGTCTTGTCCACGCAGTGGGTTCCAGCCTTATAGATAGACATCGGTGGGCAGGCATACAAAATACCTAGATGTAGCACAAATGTGGCGCTTCTTCCCTGACTAAGTGAATTTAGCATGAAGATATGCTTCCAGGCCAAAGCGGATGGAGCGGACTCGAATAAGGAACACCGCCCTAACCCGAGCCATTTCCAAAGCGCATTTGTCCAAAAAAAATTGAGAANCGAAGCTCTAAAAGACACAGGAAACGTGTGCACCTTTAAAAGGAGGTCATGCGAAACCAACATTTTGCTGGCTTTTTCGGGGCCTTCGACACTCTAGTCCACGCAAACGGTTTCAGCCTTGTTTCGTCACCCGATGAGACATGGCGTCTATCTTTGTCTATTATGAATGCGAACCCAGCTTCGATGCTTGAGTTACAAGGGAATGATCCAATTCGTTGAGTAGCGCTCCGGTTGTATCGTTTGGAAGAGCTGGAGAGGCAGGCCGACACCTTCAGTATTTATACTTACAGTGCCTATCATGCTGTGGTCCAAGCATATAGTACTGCAATGGAGGCAGATTGTCCATTGCAATCCCTTGTAAGGCTTGGGTACTAATCCTCTACCACGGATCGCTTTAGACCGCAGTCAATGGTATGCACAGCTCGAATACAGGCCGAGCCAAACAGCAAGGCATATCATGTGACGGTAGCAGCGTCTAGGCCTGATAGAAGGGAGCGTCCGGTGAGTGGATACACCCCGTGTCTGTGTAAAACACTTTACACTGTCACCACCATCTCGAGATTGTGCCTCATATGGTGTTTGGTCAAGTATGTTGAGTTTCGATGCCGAACTTGAAGGCACACGTGGCGGGGCCCTCAGGCTGCCCACGCAGCGTCCGAATCCTGGAAATTCCTCGAAGTCGGCAGCCGTAACAGTCTGAGCTCATCGCTGATCGAGGGAGTGATGGCCGTGCATTTGCGCAATAGCAAGGCCATGTGCAGGCAGGTGTTCCGTCTGTCTAGACGTGGAAGCCAAGTTTGCACCCCCACGCTCGACAGGGAACACCCCTCCCAGTACAACATTTTCGGTAATGGGGCGCTACGAATGTAACGTAAGCGGTGGCGCGCTGCATGAAGTCTATCTCACCCGGATGAAACACATAAGGTTAGGAGAGCCAAATCGGCAGGACTGATTGTATAAGCGCGAAGTCTAAACTTCCTTCGACTCAGACACTACCATCTAGGTCGAGTTTGCCATAGACCATCTTCTCCTTAGCCTCACTGACAGGTCTAACAAACCTGCCGGTCAGTCTTGATGGCTAGATACTGCCCTTCTTGAAACTGGCGAGAATTCCAGGGCAGTCTCGACATAGGCACCCGCAAACTGGGTCAGGCCAACGCCCATCTTGCATCAGCTCAAGCGCGGCGCAAAAGCAACTTGATCTTTTGGGAGTCGGTCGCATGGCACAAAGCCGAAGTTTATCTATTAGGCGTGAACAGGTGCATTATGAAGAACGCTAATTAACAATGTACAACGATTGCGCTGCTATCGTCGTAATCAATGATGGGTACGTTCTGGTTCTGTAGGTCGCTCCGCTTCCTGCGACCTGGGGCGGAGTCGGGCCCATCGGACGGGCATCGCGGCAGCGATCAAAAGGACCGGCACAATACTCGCAAGCTCACCAAGACCAGCCCATCTTGGTGCTATCCTGACCTTGACGAAAACACCACCAGCAAGGAGGATTGCAAAGAGGAAGTAGCAGCAACACCAAGCAAGAGCTGTGATAATATGGAAGCGACCTAGCGAGGTGACCGCTAGGGCGACTTCTATGCCATGCTTAATGTTGTTACCGAGGAAGACGACGTCGGACGCGGCGATCGCAATGTCGGAACCAGTGGCAATGGACACTGAGACATCTGCTTCGGAGAGCGCGATAGTGTCATTTACACCATCGCCGGTATAGCACACCTTGAAGCCCTGTGTTTTGTGGTGACGTATTAAGGCCGCCTTGTCTGCGGGCGTAGCTTCCCCGATGGCATCGGCGCTGTCGATGCCAACCTTGTCCGCAAAGAGCTTGACGGCTTTCGTGTTATCACCCGACACTATCATGACCTTTTTACTTTGCTCTTTGAGGGCCGCAATGAGCTCCGGCACGCCAGGTCTCACAGCATCTTGAAGACCGTACAGCGCAATCAGGTGGCCACCGTAGGTGACAGCGAAGATAGAAAGTCCTTCGTTGCGGTAGGCGGAGACGCGCGCATCGCTCTTCATGTCAACGAAATCTGCGTTCCCTCCCAGTAGAGCAAAGCCGGTAAATTCGGCCGAGATGCCCATACCAGGCAGCGATTTGACGGCATCCAAAGGTGCATTACTCGCATCTGGTGATACCGAGCTGCTATTTCTGATAAACTCGGCGACAGCGCGGGCGATGGGGTGATCGCTAGATGCAGCTAACATCATGACTAGCCCATTAACCGAAGGAGTGAGCGTGAAAGATTTGAGAACACTGAGGGTGCCCTGAGAGAGGGTGCCCGTCTTGTCAAAAGCGAAAAGATTGATTCTGCCCATTGCTTCGACGGCGGAAGGCACTCTGAAGACGACCCCTTCCTTGACTGCCAGCTGCAATGTGTTGGACAGAATCAAGGGCACCTGAACATCGAGAATCAATATGAGCCGCGCTCTTGGAGGCCTGAATAAAGCTCACCGCCAGACCAATCGCGCACGGGCACGATACAGCCATGACTGCAATGGCGTATGTAACACCAGCGACAGCTGAACTGGATGTCGATTCATTCCGTGCATAACGGCTGGCCAGGCCCCAAGCAATGGAGGCGACCACTGATACGCAGAGTGCGATAGGCAGCAACTTGGCTGCCACTCGATCTGCCAGTTCTTGATATCTTGTTCGACTGGCTTGCGCTCGTTCCACTAGGGTTGCTACAGCCGCCAAGGTGTTTTCGGATATCAAGCTTGTAGTCTGCACATCGAGAGACCCGTTCACGAGTGTGGATCCGGCTTTCACTATCTTGCCGACGCTCTTGGGTAAAGGGAGACTCTCGCCAGTAAGAATAGACTCGTCGACATCCGCTTCGCCAGCAACAATTAATCCGTCTGTGGGAATGCGTTCGCCTGATATGACGCGTAAAACGTCATCGTAGGCAAGGAGCCTGCGTCATCGGGAGGTTAGCGCGAAGATATATATGAGCAATGACATTCCAACGAACCGCGCATCGATTGATTCCGAAGATCCGTCAGCTTTGACAATGCTGACTTTCTTGCACTGTAGTTCACGAAGACTGCGTAGAGCTGTCCCGGTATTCCTTCGCGTGGTGGCCTGAATCGCCCGCCCTAGATAGATCAGAAAGAGTAGAAGGGTGACCGTTTCGAAGAACGGTTCGGCAAATCCCTTGCCCGCTACCTCAAAGCCGAAAGCTACTACGGAGAAGAACCACGAAAATGCCACACTGACTGTGACAAGTAGACCAAGATCCGCTTGACGTGCGTAATAGATAGATTTGAAGGAACCTGAGAAAATAGGCCAAGCGAAAGCGACAATCACAGTGGAGAGTGCAAGCGCGACTCCGTATTTGATGTAGGGCGCCAACGGCAGCTCAGCCCAGACCAAAACCAAAACCGGAATCGACAGAATGCCGATGATGGCGGTCCTAGCGGCAACATGGTACAGATCATCGCGCACGCGCTTTTGCGCTGCATTTTCTGATGGTTCCTTTAAAAGCGGGGTGTATTCCTGTAGATTCCGGAGCACATCGCGAGGGTTGCGAGCATCGGGCCCCTTGACGGTGACAGGTAGGTGATAAAGCTTGGGGGATGAGCGCTTCTGCCTCTGGAATAGATGAGGTAGCCACCACGGTGCATCTCTTGCTTTCACATGCTCCAGGCCATATGCTTCAATCACGGACTGGGGCAGAGTCTTCTGAAACGTGACAGGTAGCACGACGCTGTTCGCATCAGAGACCCTGGCGTCGTCCGTTACGATGTCGAAACCAGTCGCGCGAGCCACAAATCTCGCAACAGCTTCAAGTCGTATTTGATCTGGAGCAGTGAAGATCAGTGAGGTACACAGAAACACAGAAAGGTAGTGTGTATGGGACTTGCTACGCACCGGGGTCATACTCGAAGTCTATAGTTCCCTGAAAGTAGTCTAAATGAAGAACCTTTACTGATGGCAGCTGGTTGAGTGTTCGCGACGCTTTGTAGGCGCAGTCCGCGCAATCCATACGTTTCACAAGAAGTCTTGAAGGAAGGAGCGGGGGCGAGCTTCTGCTCGCTATTGACGCCCGTGGCGAGGTACCTGGAGATTCTTCCTTCTTGGCGGCGGTTCTGACCGAGGACCGCCCCTCCTTTCGCCCGGTCCTGCCCTTGCTGCAGCAAACTGTGCTGCTTTTACAGCATAATCGGCCCCACCACAAGCAGCACTTTCGTATCTGATCAGAAAACTGAATGATATGCTCCCACGGGATAAAGCGCGCTTGTTCTTTTCGACCTGAGTGTTTGAAGGCTGCTTATCAGTACCTTCTGGCCACCACTGCAAATGATCGGGGGCATACCTAGTACGTCCTCGAGCACATAGCGCAGACAGCAATCACAGAGGGATCCTGAGAATGAAAGCAGGCGTAAGTAACTAGAGTTTAGGGATAAGTGTGGACAATAGCACGAGAGCTGACCGTCATCATTTGCATGTGCCGCCTTCTCGTCTGTATGAAAACGGCCGGGACTGGTTTTTCCTGAATCGACGGTGTTGCGAATCTTCGAAGAAGTGCAGCATGGACTCTTCTCATCGCACGACGAGTCATCACCCCGCGCAGCGAGTCGACCCATGGGCTTGCAGTCGATAAACGTCCCACCCTCGTTGAATTTGCCGACGCCGGACTGCGTAGTGCTGCAGCACTGGCCATTCTTGATACAAGGTGCAGATGCGGGTGCAGCAGCCACATTGGAGCTGTATTTG
>JAMALA010000113.1:0-11874 GCA_023628255.1 Cystobasidium sp. 2NF920 | reverse complement strand
AGTCCTGCCGTACTCTCACAAGCCATAGCGGGGACGATCTTGTGCAACCCCTGAAGATAGTGTCCCTCAGTCGTGTATCAGCAATGAATGCTCTTTTAGGTACATGTGTGCGTATACTCGTAGTCAAAGACGTTATGTAATGTGGTCCGTTAAGCTGCAATCGAAATTAGAAACATAAGTTGCTGGCCAGGAGTGGTCTCCCTCCTCTGCTCAGTATTGGGAGATTGAGTTGGTTTTATTGCAAGAGATGATCGACAATGTGTGTAAAGGGTATAAAATTCCAGTGAAAAGGGAACTCTAACTGATACACAACACTTAGCGTGCTTGTTGCAAGATGCAGAAATCGTATCAGCCTCGTCGCTTTCCTGATACTCATCTTCTCAGCTCTGCACATGGCCACAGCCGCGCTGTTCAGAGTCGCTCCTGGACCAGAGATACTGTTTCGGCGCGCATCCTTGCGTGTCGGCGCAGACGCAAATACGCTTTGCAAAGGTTCATTGGCAACCGATATAAGACATTTGGCAAGGCTTAGCTCTCAATCTATGCAATTGGACAACCCCACACGCAAGACTGGAGACACCTCCCTCTTTACTTGGTCATATGGCATCCAGAGCCTTGACTCCACTCACTAATCAAGAAATTGAAGAGCTATACAACGAGTTCGACCACGACAGAGATGGAAAGGTGTCATTTGAAGATGTAGAGGCTACACTAAGAAAAGTCCTTGAGGAATTGTCGCCAGAGCCGCTCCGGCATCACCTCTCTCACCCAGAGCGCAGCACCAGCAGAGTGAAACGCTGGACAAGATCGCTCAAGGTGTGGGACAATGGCACTGAGCAGAAAAGCGACATTGAAACACGAGATCCAAATGACAGCGACATGCATGACTTCCTGTGCAGACTTTTACCTGGATGTGAGGATCTCATGACAAAAACCGAATTCTGCAAGCACGTCCAGACGTGGAATATTCCCTCGCAGGATCAGCCCTGTACGCAAGACGAGATCCAGCAAGCACGCAAATATGATCGAAAGCTTCCACTCAGGCGACGTTGGGCAGCGTGGCTCTCTGTTCACGGACCAGAGGTGGCTTTTATGGCTGTGATGATAGCCATCATCATCGCTTGCTCACTCTGGCAAGGCTTGAAGTATGCTCTGAACCGTCGTGCCCGTGCTGCTTTCTCGGCAGGCCTAGTCGTGGCGAAGTTCTTTGCCGGAGCGATCTATCCGACCTTCTTCTTCATGATGCTTTCAATGAGTCGCTGGTTTGCTACATTCTGTCGGAAATCATACCTCGTCTCTCGCTTCATCAATTGGGATCTATCCCAAACTTTCCATATTCGCATGTCCTGCTTAGCTTTATTGCTTTCCTTAGGTCACACCATAGCACATTTATCGGGAACTTTTGTGTATGGCTCATCAAGCGAACGCAAGCAAAAGCAAAGACTTCAAAAGTTTCTCCGCGCCAACTATGTCCGGCGCTCATACAGCGATTTTCTGTGAGTGCAGCTGTCTCATCTGGAACTGATATCAAGCTGATTTCGACATCCACATAGCGTGTCTCGACCTGGCTGGACTGGCTTTGTGGCACTTGGCTGTTTCATCATCATCGGCCTTCTGAGTATGCCATACATCCGTAAAAGACACTATGAAATCTTTCAGCTAGGCCATCTGCTCATGTACGGTAAGTGAAACCCCATATTTAAATTGACCGGGAACAGCTCATAACCTTGCTCTTGCTGCAGTCATGTTCGCTATGCTTGCCATGCATGGAACAGCCAAGCTCGGTAGGTCCCCTTACCATCCAGCCGAAAACACAAGCCAATACTTGTACAGTCCAAGCTCCCATGCTAGGCTACTGGCTCGCATTTCCAGTGGTCTGCGTGCTTTTAGAACGTCTTCGCCGTCTATACCTTACTTTCTGCGGTCACCATCTCGCTAGACTGCAAGCGCTTGACGACGGTACCGTGGTCATCACCGCTGAAAGGAAGAACGGACGGAATTGGCATACGCAGGCAGGGCAATTTGTACATTGCACTTCCGTCTCTCTTGCCCGGTTATCGTTGACGCTTTCTTGTAGATACTCCTGCAAGTGCCCAAGGTTTCGCGATTTCAATGGCACCCTTTCACAGTCAGTGGCTGTACCGGCAATCTACTACAATTGCATATCAAAGCAGATGGTGATTGGACGTCCAAGCTACATAAGATTGCTAGTGAGCGAAGAAATGGTCGCGGAGACAGCTCGATGTCTGTCAATGTAGGAATCGATGGACCTTTTGGTGCGCCTGCTCAACGCTTCTACACTTTCAATAAGACCATCATCGTGTAAGTGAAAGTTTACTGACCTGTTCTGTCATGCACCGCTGATGACTTCCTGTCTCCGCTACGTAGAGGTTCAGGAATGTGAGTTTTACTGCCAAAGCGGCAGGTATCCCAAGCTGACGATGCCATTCCATCAGAGGTGTGACACCCTTCTCGGCCTGTTTGACCGATCTGGAGGAAAGCGTGAGGGCGAAAGAAAATCCATGGAAGAATACCCGAATAAAATCGTTCTTTCCGCAACGAAGCTATACCATAAGCAGTAGCCGGTCAGACTCGCACGCTGCGATGAGCCGGTCAGATTCGAACAGCAGTGTTACTACGGTTGCAGCAACGCCTATAACTTCCAGAACATACTCCGGAAGCGAGCCTTTGCTGACCAGCAAACCTAAATCTAAAGCAGGCACTTTTGGCACACGTAGATGCGATTTCCACTGGAGTGTGAGGGAAAAATCAGATTTAAACTGGTTTTCTGAGCTTCTCAACCGCGCTTCAGATCTCGCGGAGCAGAATGACGACTTCACCTTGAACATCAGAGCGCATATAACTGCCAAAAAGAAGAAATTGTCAACTCACGTGTTCAGGTACCTGTTGGACGGCTATCGTACCGCAGAACATCCCTACTCCGCATTGACAGGGCTGAAAGTCGCTGCGGAATTTGGCAGACCAGATTATCAAGCCATTTTAACTGAATACTACGAAGACATGAAGCAACAGGGCTGGTACGGGAGAGTCGGCGTGTTTCATTGCGGTCCGCCAGCTGTCGGGCAGTTACTGGCAGATCAGTGCGCGCAGATAACAGCCAGGGCCTCGGCTGAAGGGACAAACATGCGTTTCATGTTTCATAATGAAGTTTTCGGATGAAAAGTGCTGCCGGAGCGGCCGGACCTCGCAAAGACAGAAAAGTCGTACCACATTTGAGCTCGCCTTCCAGCATGAAGTGCAGAACCTCGATGGAAACCGTCAAACGCCTTCTTTTGTTCTGCAAAGCGTCGAAATTTCCCTTCCTCTCTGCAGAAACCCAAAGGAAACCGTCAGACACCTGCTTTCTTTTCTCTGCTTGGAAGCCCTTTACTCAGCTTGGAAGGCAGGGCTTCCATCTGGAAGGCACGGCTGTCAGGTCTAAAAGCGTGCCTCTTTTCCAATGTGCATCTTGTATTTCTTCTTACTCGTGGCCGCGAGCCACAGTCTTTTCAGACTTGCCACTTGCAGCCATCGCCCCATCAGATCCCTGCTAAGCACAGACCTTTCGCATGCTTTGAAGAACGTGGCGATCTCGTCCAATATTGAAGCAATTGACAACGATAGACTCAAGCAGAAAGTCGCGAAGCTGGACCAAGAGCTATCAATTTGGCAAGCCAGAGCAAATGGAGCCGAAGTCGCTTTGGCGGGTGAGCGAAATTTTATCCTCGGCGCCAGTCGTTCTTTGCGCTCAATCATCACCTACCTAATCACTTTACTGCATCTCTGTTCTCTAGTCTTGAGCAACAAGCACTGCGGAAACATTGCAGAACTGGCAGAACTGGCAGGAGCGGTTACAACTAAAGATGGAAAGCACACCGGAACCTTCTTATATATGACACGGCCATGTGAGATAGTACCAAGTGCACTTTGATGTTATACAGCGAGAAACGCTTATCGATACGACGGTGCAAACGTGAGTTGGCTGATTAGCATGTAGAGCTTCGTATTCATTCATAGGTGCACCCGAGACGCTGATTATTGCTTCTGGTTCTATCAGATGTTTACTGGCGCAAGATGGAACAGATGAAACAGACACAGCAGATGCAGACGGTCAAGAAGACTCACGAATCAACGTCAATTTCCATCCTGGGAGACTTGGAAAGCCGGACTACACCTCCTACCTACCTTTGGAGTTGTGCACATAGTAAGTAACACGGACAATACAGCGTCTTCGCATACACAGCCGCCGTTGATGTGCATATGCTGAAGCATGCCTCATGCAGACCTTCTATTATACAGATGCATTGAGCACTCTGATGCTGAGAAGGACAAATAAGAGAAACTACATCCGTATTGCCGGCAGCCCCCGCACTATCTATGCTTTGCTCGAGAGATTGCTTGAAGAGTTCGAATTCGTCATCGATCTGAACACCACCTCCCCGCTCGATCCTGCGGACAAGCAATCATTCGAATCTAGCACGCAAGGACAGCGTTACCTTCACAGAAGCAAAGTATTCAGATCGCATAGGCTGGGTTCCCTTGGCACCACAAAATGGCTCGCATTCGCCGAGCCAGACGAAGAGAATACACTGGCTAGTAAACTTATCAGCGAAGAAGAGGGAAGTCAGAGAATTGCCGCTATGTGGAACATGGTCTATGTTCTCCTTGCTCGTCGCTGTCCAGTAAATTTCACACGTTATCCGCACTTCACAAACGAGGTGTCTGAGTGACGTCTACCCGTGACTTCCCAGCCATACCGACCTCGCACTTTTCGCTCTGGCGGCACTCAGCAATTTGATCGTGTCACTACTACACATCCCGCCGCTTCCGAGCCAAATCTGCATGGCCCCGCGCGAGGATGAGTCAACATAAGCCGGGTTGCCTTCAGAGATCCTTTGACTGGTGAGATACATTGGGCTCCCGTAACCCTTGGCGCTCGCCTTCCGACGGAGACAATCAAAATCCCACTGAAAGATGACAAGTTGATGAGCTCGAATTCATGGAGGGATGCGAGATGACCTGACATACCGTGCTAACCACTACACTATAAGACCGAAAACCGTGGATGGATACATGCTGCTCATGACTTGCAGCATCATTCGGACGTTGTAGGTGCGCTTCTAGATTTCCAAGTTTTCCAGCTGTAAATCCAACGAAACTGCCTCGGCGCCGCCTGAAGCACGAGGAGATGGGCCGCAGGCGTGATGACGAGCGCAGATTAGATGTATACGATGCTCTAAGATATCATCTATCTTGTCCAATGGCCGTAAAACTGTATACAAGGGACCATCCACATTTTGCTTGTTCCGCCACATTGCCAAGGTCTCTGGCACTTGCGTTGACCAGAAGACCCTGAGGGCGTAAGGTATGTTTCTTGGGCATCTGCGTAGCATGTTCTCACCAGATATAGCTTCTCCCTACCTTCATCGTCCCGAAGTTCATCAACTCATTCTATACTTACGACGCTCCCAAGCACGCGTCGCNAATGATGCCTCATACTTCAAAGTATAGGACCGAACTTCGACTTGAGAGGTTCGCCAGTCTGCACGTTCCATTCACAAGGCCATTAGCAGGTACAAGGCCGGCTGATGGCCTTGTGAATGGAACGGCAGACTGGCGTACCCTTCAGGTCAAACCGGGGGTCCGACTACATCCAACCGATTATCAAGTGCAATGTGCAGCTCCGCTGGAAATGTTAAGATGAAACAGAACAAATAGCAATTCAAAATGGGGTTGCTTATAGGCATATGTAATGTAGAATACAGTTTCGCACTGAACCTGCAAGAGCGAGCAGTTTCGCTGGACTACGGTGTTCTAACTGCCTTAAGCTTGAGCCAGCTTGCTAAATTGCACGTACAAGCTGTACATCTAATCTATCCGAATACCTCATTGTGAAACATAAATCGCATCCCAGTACCTTCCGTAGCGGCTCTTGCTGTGATTTGCGCGCATTGATCTGCCAGCATTTCTCCTACAATGGGTGGTCCACAATGGAACACACCAACTCTACCATGCCAGCCTTGTTCCTTCATGTCTTCGTAGTATTCGGTCAGAATGGCTTCATAATCGGGTCTGCCGAATTCTGAAGTGATCCTTAAGCCAGTCAAGGCAGAGTAAGGGAAACCCTTCGTCCTGTAGCTGTCTAGAAGGTATCTAAACACATGCGTTGATAGTTTCTTTCGCTTGGCTGTGATGTGAGCACGTATATTTAGTGTGAGATTCTGGTTGTGTTCTGCCAGTTCGGCTGCTCGATTCAACAGGTCCGAGAACCACAACAGGTCGTTTTTCTCCCTTACGCTCCAGTGGAAGTCGCAGCGTCTTATTCCGAAACTACCTGGGTTCAGCTTTGGATTGATGCTGAGCGAGGTCTGATGAGCTCCCTCAGAGGGTACCTCAGCGGCCGTTCTTTCGCTATCCGTTCCAGACTGCGTACGCTGCGGTGAAGCAGGCCGACTGCTGTTGATTGTTCGACCTCTCTTTGGCCCAAAAGATCTTGTTCGCGTGAGCTTCCAAGGGTCACCTTGAGCTTTGGATTTCTCCTCGAGATCGGTAAGACAGGCAGAAAAGGGCGTGACTCCGCTGTAGAGAGGGCAAAAGCGCTTAACTTCAGCATTGGTCGAGGAGTCTAAGGATTAGTAGCTTACATGCCAGAACCACTACAAGCGGGACGACGGTAGGCAAGTCAGCGAGAGATCTTCTCTATTTTGCAGATAAGTGTAACTCACATAATAATAGACTTGTCGAAGGTGTAAAAGCGTTGCGCAGGAGCACCAAATGGCCCATCAATGCCGACCTTGATCATGGTGAAGTCGTCATCTTGTCCCTCTTTGGCAGCGCTGGCCATTTCATGCAATTTGTTTGTCCAGTTGCCATCTGCTTTGATATGGATTTGAAGGCGTCCTCCCATACATGTGCTGATCGTGAAAGGATGCCATTGAAAGCGTGAGACAGTCGGAACTTGAAGAAGGACCTGTGTACCAGGGCCAAAGCGTCAACTCTTTTACTTTCAACCTTGATGTGCAGTAAGAGCACGCTTACATATTGACCTGCTTTTGCACGCCATTCCTGTCCTTCAGGCTTTTCAGCAGTGATAACGACAGTACCGTCATCTAAGGCCTCCAATCGAGCAGGGTGATGGCCGAGGAAGGTAAGATAGAAGCGATGTGTGCGTTCGAGAAGTACGCAAATGACGGGGAAGACGAGCCAGTAGCCGAACATGGGTGCTTGTACTAAGGCGTCAGGTAAGTAGAAATCAGCCTGTGTGCAAATCATTGCCAGTCAATCGACGTCACTTACACAGCTTGGCAGTACCATGGATCGCAAGCATAGCGAACATGACTTATACGACGTATATCAGTAAGCTTCACCCATACCTCGTCTTTCGAGATGTGTTCTGCTTACGGTACATTAGCAGGTGCGCCAGCTGAAACAATTCATAGTAATTCTTGCGGAACCATGGAATACTGGTCAACCCTATGACTATGAAGCTTCCCAATGCTGTTAGACCAGTCCAGCCTGGTCGCGTCGCACTATAGTAAGGCGTTGTAAGTATATATTTGGCATGAGAGCATCGGGGGATGTCGCTTACACGTAGTCAGAGTACGAACGTCTCACATAGCTATCACCCAGGTAGCGCTGTAAGTTCTCCTGACGATTTGCAGATGATCCATAGACGAAAGTACCTGTCATGTGACTGATGGCGTGTGTCAGGGCAAGCACGAGAGCCGCACAGGACATCTTGACGTGGAATGATTGCGACAGATCCCAATTTATGAAGCGAGAGACGATGTAGGATTTGCGACAGAGGGTAGCAAACCAGCGGCTCATGGAGAGGATCAAGAAGAAAAAGATAGGATATAGAGCACCAGCGCTAAATTTGGCAGCGACGACGCCGCCACCGAGTGCTGCACGTGCTTGTCCATTGGTAGCATAAATAAGACCTTGCCATAGCGAGAAGCCCAGTGTGAGTGCTGCGACAAAGGTCAAGAAGGCGACTTCAGGACCTTTTACGCTCCACCATGCTATCCATCGTCTTCGCAAGGGTAGCTTTCGGTCGTACTCTTTCGCTTCGTCTTTATCATCTGCTTGATCTTGCGATGGGATGTTCCAAGAGCGTACTTGTCTGACGAACTCTTCTTTGCTCATTGACTCTTCACATCCTGGCATCAAGCGACAGAGGAAATCATGGAGGTCGCTATCATGATGCTGGTCTGTATGCGGTGGAGTTGCTGCGGCTACTGTTGATCCTGCGCCATCTGCTTTCTTTTCGGAGTCGGCGACAATACTACGCTGCTTGGTCTCAGGCTTGCTTCGTTCAGGGTGCGTGAGATGATGACGTTTTGGATTGGGTGCTAGTTCTTCGTAGACATCCTTCAGCGCATCTTCGAGCTCTTTGAATGAGATGCGTCCATCCTTGTCGTGGTCGAAGTCGTTGTATAGCTGCTCGATCTCTTTGTCTGTGAGTAGCCTTGGCGCCATCAAGCAGGACACGGCTATCTGATGACTACCTAGAGGTGAAACGGCTCCAGCAAATTGGTGAGTATAACGCAGCTCCCTGTGTTCTCAAGAAGGCGAATTCAGCTCTCGCATTTCGTTTACACCTGTGTTTTTTTCGAGCGAGGCAAACGGTAAGCCTTTCGATCATGGCCTATGCCAAGAGCGATGACGATGATAAAGTCAGCACTGTATCATGAGCGTGGTTGCTCACTGTCGTATCTGGGAGCAGGTAATTTAGTCGTCGGCCCTCTTCATCCCAGTATCGTGTTACAAGAAAGACAAGCAAGTTCTCGACTTCTCAAGCTATTCAGGCTCCTCAATCAGGCGAATAGAGTGAGGCCCATTGACATTTGGAGTTGGGATGCATGATATGTCCCTTCCAGCTTTACTAGAACACGACATGGCAGGTCTGGCCGTATTGAGAGTCCTGTTTGTCCCTCTTTGCAACGGCGACGTACATGCACAGCAGGCCTGGCAGACACGCTTTATCTTCCAAGCCCAACTTACATGGCGGACAAACATGACACAGCCAGAACAGACACGACGTCCACTGAAGGAAAAGCTGCTTAAATTGCTGAGCTATCTGAGAACACCTCTTGCTTCTTAAACTTCATTGAAGTACGTTCCCACTACAGCATTACACGCACATACTCTTCTGATAGAAACATGGCAAAGATCACGGTCACCGGCTTGAAGCGAGCGCAAGATGACGTATTCACACGGGTAGACCGGCCTGGAACGCATACATACGAAACCAGCATCCCTCCAGCATGGCTCAAGCTCGATATCAGTCAAATAGCTTCTGAGTTGGGCAAGCTGGTAAGGGTTTTCGATTCTCTTCCTCTCGACATCGACTTGATTTTGACCAAAAACCCTTGTCACAGGGCTACTTGACACCGTCAAGGCTGGAGTCTAACACAGACACAGTAAGAGTCAAGGTTGTGGACAAGACTGCTGAATCCTGTTATGATGCGGCAGGTGGCAAGGACCTCCGCATTCGAGAGTAAGCTGGTTGACTCCTAGATTTTAGCTCTTCCTGTTCTAAAAGCTTACTGGAAGCCTCGCGCTCACTGAACAGGAACGAATCATTCGCATCTTGGTGGACCAAGCTCAATGGCGGTCACAAGAATGATGAAGTTACGCATACTGATACCTCAGTCTCGGTCTATGGCACTACTACTACTTTTGAGCGAACACTTCGTGTGCCTGACTCGGATAAGTCTCATAGACTGCCTCCTGTGAGTCGGAACAATTCCTTATAATGCTCTATAGGGTTCTGAAGGTTCTTTCCATAGAGCATGGGAAAGTTTCCTGTCGTTCGGGTCAAGGATCATGCCGAGAAGGTACCCGCCATGGTCGCTGCTCGAGGAGGCTACATGATGGTAAGCTTGCTGTTTCACGTATGAGTTGGCATATGGAGTTGGTTGGATAACACGCTGACGTGAGTATATGTCGAAAGCCTATGTATCAGCGTGAAGCACTTTGGTTAAATTTCAGTCATCAAGCCAATGTCTCCAATGCTATGAAGGTCTCCGTGGGCGGCATCAACGCTTTGACTGGTAGAAAGAAAGGCGAACGTAGCAAAGCCGGAGTGCAGGATTATATTTGCAAAAGCCAGCCATGGCTCGATGGTATCGTCAAGGAAGAAGGCAAAGTGAAACAATTTGTGGCAATGCCTGTCGGCAAGGGTTACACTATCGAAGAACAGTTGACTGGCAAGGTGAGTAAATTGAGGTCGAGCGAGCCAGCCTTCTAAACCTAGCCTTCAAGAAGACGTTGACCTTTGCGAAGCTTTCATACAAAGACTGTATGATCAATGGGCCATTGAATCACACAGTCTTTGTATGAATGCTTCGCAAAGGTCCCTTTTGCTTATGATTTGAAGCTACGAATGGCTCTCAGAACTAATCAAATCGTTTTTCCCTGCGTCAGAATACGGAAGCTACACTTCAGCTTGATATCTTTCCTTCATTTCGACGAGATGCCGAAGTCAAGTTCAAAGGCCAGGTGATCAAAGACCTCTTGAAGTCGCCTTCTCAAGCTGGCGCTTCGTCAGGAGACTTCGTCGAACTCAGACCAAGGTGGGTGTACATGTGTTCCCGTTTGCTGGCAACCAGGACTAATGCTTCCGGCAAAAAGAACTTTTACCGGAGGCTACAATCTTGAAACTGTGGTCAATCTACACGGTGAAGTGAAACTCAAGGCCGTCTATGAAGAACTTAATCGATGGGCGGCTAGCGGGAGCTGTGAGATTTGTCTTTTGTCAGCCCAGTGGTCCTTCCTGAAGAGTATTTCGTTTGACAGTATACGGAGCCGGACCAGTAATGGCGGGAGGCATGTCGGTTGGCATGAACATGGTCGATCAGATAGCAACTCGAGGGTACAGTATGCCACCTGGACTGGCAGCCAAACCCAACGTCTCCATCGGTATCGCTGCCGGTGGCAGTATTACCCAGCAAATCAACAAGGATGCTCAAAGCCCCGAGATCTACGATTACAACGCCGGCAAGCGCATTTACATTCACTTCATCAACGCTGGAGCATGGAAGTAAGACTGGAATGCTCATTGAGAACATGATAGTGCAATAACTTACGTCGTTTGCATCTTGCAGGCACATCACCGGTCAAGAAGCCACCATCACCCCTGTTGACAAGAAGGCATACAAGGATCACGTGAGTACATTGTGTATCTCAACCAGCTTCGCTAGCTGATTGAAATGGTCTTCGTTGTTGCAGAACATACCTTGGTTCGATTTATACAATGAGCCCGAGCCAGCGAAAGGACTAGGAGCCGCTTTCAAGGACGTCAAGAGCGTCAAAGACATCGACGATAAAGCCAAGAAGGATCGGAAGGACTCGAAGGTAGATGACACTAGATCAGTTTGTGCACACTGCGGCGATGTGAAAGTTACCGGAGACGAAAAGCTGTTCGGCCAGAGATGGGAAAACAATAAAGAGGGCAAGATCGTTGACATCGATGCAACCGGCGGTGCCAAGATGAAGTTCAGCACCAAGCTACCTTTTGTGAGTGTCGTGAAACCCGTTACCCGGGACAGCACTTGCAAATGCCAAAATGGCGATCTGGGCAACAATTACCAGGGTGGCGCAGCGGAGTGGACCTACCAATTAGATGATGTCTCGCCCTTGTCGCAGTAGACGTACAAAGTATTTTTACGATTGTTGTACGCACTGCGCTAGTGATCACCACCGGTATTTGTTGGAAGATACGGAATCAAAGCCATAATTTGAAGTATATAACCCCACTGCCTTTCTGACCTGGGGGAACGCCAGTCTGCACGTTCCATCTAAAAGGCCATTTGGCATGGCTTAACCTGCCGAGTCTAAAATCGCCTCCAAATCTTTGAAGTCTGCATGACG
>JAMALA010000112.1:0-19324 GCA_023628255.1 Cystobasidium sp. 2NF920 | reverse complement strand
GCCTACACCATATTTCTAACGCAAGCTCCGTTTTTGGACGATGAAAGGGCCTGGTGAGAGGACTAGTGATTCCTTGAATCACTAGTCCTCGACGTGGAAATAGAGAGAAAGTCATGGTCTTCACCCTGCGCCTACGATTGGGTTAGAAAATGAGGGTCGGCGCCAGGATAGTAGATGAATCTACATAATAACTTTTACAACTGCGTAATCTACTCCCTTTTTTTATCTCATCCAACTAATGCCCCCTAATCTCTTTTCTTCGATATGTAGTCCAGCAAAAGTGTCGGAATAGGTAAACGAATTTTGCTTAAGCCAAAATGACCTTAGGTCTTATGGGTTCAAGTCCCATCTTTTGCACAACAACTTTTTATAAGAAATGAAAACAACCCTTTTTTCGAAAAGTGTGTACCCAGATAGTCTTTCTTTATGTGATTAAGGCGTATCTTATTTTTAGAGTTTGGTCCTGGCTCAGCTTAAATGGTATCTAGCAGGTGAAGACATGCAAGTTTAAAGGGATAATTTTTTCTCTTTAAGCGTATAGGTGAGGATGACTAAGTAGATAAGAGGTTTTCGACGTCAATTGCTTAGTTCCCAATAGGTAGTAGGTAAGGTCAAAGCTTAACTAGCCGAAGATGGGTAGGATAAGATGAAAGTTTTTATCCCACAGTGGGTGTGAGATTCACCCAAGGCATCATTAGATGTACAGCAGTCGCAAATCATTGTCAATGTTCCCTTTTGAATGAACATGCTAGCTAGAATCTATAGCATCCTGTGTTATAGACATTCCTTTTAAAACACTGACTTAAAAGAGAGTGAAGTTCTTCCAAATGATCGTGCCAGCAGGAGCGGTTATACGATTAGAGCGACCATTAAGCCACATACATATGCGTAAAGCGTGCGAAGGTATCATAAGAATTTCAAGACTTATCGGAGGATTTAATTCATGTAATGAGAACAACTAGAGGAAGGATGAAATCTTTTGATCCTAGTTTGACTACTAAAGGCGAAAGCTTATTACAGTTACAAATCAACACTGTAGCACGAAGGTAAGGGTAGTAACTAAGATTAGATACCTTATTAATCCTTACTGTAAACGATGAGTACTAAGGCTGTTTTTATTTGATTTAGAAAACGGTCTACTGTTAACGCGGTAAGTACTCCGCAACACTAGTATACTCGCAAGAGTGAAAATGAAAGGACTAGACGGTTTCAAAAACCCAGAGTGAAGTATGTTATTTAATGCGATAATCCACGCAGAATCTTACCACCGCTTGTATCCTTAGAAAGAATCTTCTATTTGACAGGTGCTGCATGGCTGTCTTCAATTCATGTCGTCAGACTTTTGGTTAAGTCCGCTAATGAATGCAAACCTTGCTACCAAGATTTTGGTGGTGTGTTTTTGAAATAAAAATACTTATAGGACTAAGACAAGCCTTTATGGCCTTTATGCGGTGGGCTATAGACGTGCCACACAAACAACAACAAGGCCATCCAGCTCCGCTGGATCTGATGAGTTTACTCATCAGACCTCCGGTGGCCTCCAAACAAAGAGATGCATAATCGAAAGATAAAGCTTATCCTTAACCGTTGTTCTGTACGAATTGTAGTCTGAAACTCGGCTACATGAAGAAGGAATTCTGAGTAATCATGGATAAGTACGCCATGGTGAAGATTCTATTTGAGATGTACTAACTGCACATCACACGAGGGGAATGATGGGTTATGCAAGTAGTCTAAATTTTTTTAGGTTACGTAATAACCGTCATGACTCTTGTGAAGTTGTAACACGGATGCTGTACGGGAACGTGCAGCAGATTGATAATATCTATCAACCCCCCCCCTTTTCCCGCTTCGGCGACTCACCCTCTAAATTCTTCATCCGAGAGGCATTGGCTGAACGTAGGAATAGTGAACATAGTTTAATGGTAGAACACTATTACGTCATAATAGGTGGTGTCGGTTCGAGTCCGACTGTTCTCGATTATTTCAAGGTCATCTCAAGATGACCTGGCAACTAACAGATTTTAATTATAACCAGCGGACCTCATTCCGGTATATCGACCTGCCGTCGAGAGGCTGGTCGGAGGAATAGTGGCCATCACATTTATATAGCCTATTTCTCTCCTTGATGATTCTCGGAGAAATCTCCTCTCATATGTTGAATCATCAAAAAAATGACTCTCCAGAATTAAGATAGACAACTTACGCCTCGTACAGTGAATTTATCCTTAATACTGTTTCTTATCGGTATTTTAGGCTTTGTGCTTAACCGAAAGAATATTATTTTAATGTTAATCTCTATTGAAATTATGTTATTAGCAGTTACTCTACTAGTGATCATTAGTTCTTTTGGATTTGATGATATCTTAGGACAGACTTACAGTGTATACATCATTGCAATTGCAGGAGCTGAATCAGCCATTGGACTAGGTATCTTAGTTGCCTATTACCGTCTACGAGGAAGTATCTCTTTAGCATAATATGTATTTAACAATTTTAGCTTTACCTCTATTAGGTGCTATAACAGCAGGATTTTTAGGCCGAAAAATAGGAGTTACTGGAGCCCATGTTATCACTTGTACTTTATTAGTGATGTCTGCATTACTATCTATTGTAGCCTTCTATGAAGTTGGGTTATCAGGTAGTCCAGTACATATCTATTTAACTAGTTGAATTGATTCAGAGTCAATGTTAGTTAATTGAGGTTTCTTATTTGATAGTTTAACTGTATCTATGCTACTGCCTGTTTTAATTGTCTCATCATTAGTACATATTTTCTCTGTAGATTATATGGCAGCAGATCCACATAACCAACGATTCTTCTCTTATCTATCAATGTTCACATTCTTTATGCTTGTTTTAGTGGCAGGGGATAATTATCTTGTAATGTTCTTAGGTTGAGAAGGAATTGGAGTGTCATCATACTTACTAATCAACTTTTGATTTACTCGAATCCAGGCCAACAAGTCAGCTATTAAAGCTTTAACAGTTAATCGAGTTGGTGATATGTTCTTAAGTGTAGGTTTCTTCGCACTTTTCTGAGTCTTTGGTAACTTAGATTACAGTACAGTGTTTAGCTTATCTCCCTTTATTAACGAGTCAGCTCTGACAATCATTGGATTACTGTTACTACTAGCTGCAATGGGTAAAAGTGCTCAATTAGGTTTACATACATGACTACCAGACGCAATGGAGGGTCCTACTCCTGTTTCAGCTCTTATTCATGCTGCTACACTGGTTACAGCAGGAGTTTATCTTCTATTACGATCATCACCTTTACTAGAATATGCACCAACAACATTAATTGTAATTACCTGAGTGGGGGCATTGACAGCTTTATTTGCTGCTACTACAGGACTACTACAAAATGACATCAAACGAGTTATTGCTTACTCAACTTGTTCACAAATGGGATATCTATTTATGGCAGTAGGGCTTAGTCAGTACAACGTTGCGCTGTTCCATCTTGTAAATCATGCCTTCTTTAAAGCGCTATTATTCTTAGCTGCTGGAGGAGTACTACATTCAATGCAGGATCAACAAGACCTACGAAAATTAGGTGGGTTAATTAACTTTTTACCCTTTACATATACTGCAATACTAGTAGGATCACTTTCACTGATGGCTTTCCCATTCTTGACAGGATTCTTTAGTAAGGATTTAATCTTAGAATTAGCTTATGGTCAATACGAATTTAGTGGTAATATGGCCTACTGACTAGGTACAATTACAGCTATGATTACGGCCTTCTATTCATTCCGGCTGATCAGTATGACCTTCTTGACTTATCCAAATGCTCCTAAGGGTGATTATGAACATACACATGAACAACCTTTAATTGTGGTAGTACCATATGTAATCTTATCACTTTTAGCTATTTTCTTTGGATATTTAGCTAAAGATTTATTTGTAGGTCCAGGAAGTGATTTCTTATCATCAGCCTTATTTATCCATCCTACTCATATCACATTAGTAGAAGCTGAATTTGGTATACCTTTATTCTACAAATTGTTACCTGCTGCAGGAAGTATGTTGGGTGCAGCAACTGCACTATTATTATATAACCGATGACCTGATCTGACTGTTAGTTTAACCGGTGGACCCGGTTATGCAATGTATAAATTCTTTAATGGTAAATACTTTTTCGATGTAATCTATAATAACTATATCATTAATAAGGCATTATCTCTTGGTTTAGTTACTTCAAAAGTGTTAGATCGAGGATTAGTTGAAAAGATCGGACCTTTTGGATTAACGGGTTCATTCTATAATACTAGTCGACAACTAGCTACTCTGGACACAGGAATTATTACTAGTTATGCTCTATACATCATTTTAGGATTAATATCTATTACACTGTTACTATTTGTTCCCGTTCTTATCGCCACTACAGGATCTGTATTACGATTAGTACTTTTATTCGTTGCAGGGTTAGTAGCTATCATCGGTTAAAAATAACTAGAACTTTCTCTCTTCCTCCCCCCTTTTTCTCTAATCCTAAATCCTCGATCCTATTTCTAACCCAAGGGTTAGAAAGTCATCGTCGGATCTAGGATTGAAAGGCCTGATGAAGTAAGTGATTATCGACGTCCAAAGGAATCACTCATCCTTGACCTGGTGGCCCTCATCCTTGACCTGGTGGCCCTCATCCTGGATGGAACCTGAAGGAATCACTAGCTCGACGACCTCCCTTATTTAATCGGTTCAATTAGTTCAACGGTAGAACTCTCGCTTGTGGTGCGAGCTATACGAGTTCGATTCTCGTATTGGGCCCACCCTTAATCCGGCTTATCCTTTTCCATTCTGGAGAGCGCCGACCGAGTGAGGGCCGCCTGATTATCTCATTTCTCGGAGACCTGCTCTCCGAGTGATAATCATTAGGCTGAAGGGAGGATAATTTAGACTATCTATTTTTTAACTTAAACAAGTATAGAAGAAAGGTCCGAGGTGAATCATCATATGCATAGAAAGCTTGCTAAAGCTAGTAATATTAGAGTCATTAACAAAGTTTGGAATACACCCTCATATGCACCACATGATAGACCAATCTTTGCCTGCAAAGATCAAAGGGTCTATCTATCAGGAGTTTTATCCACAAGATTAGTTTTAAATCTAAACTTGGCCTAGAGTTATCTCCCTTCCTCGCTTGCGCGTTCGCTTGCTCTCCCCATCCTAGGGTGAGGATATAACTAGTGATGGTAAATTACTTGCTTTATCCCGGGAGAGGCGATTCTCTAATCCGGCCTAATGAAGCAGGTGACCAGCAAGTGATTGTCATTATCAGGGCTGGAACCAGACCTGATAAGAACTAGTCGACGGCCGATGTCGAATATTTGGTTATTTCATCACTCTCATGTAGTGAAGAAAAAGGTTCAATTCCTTTCTTCGGCTTGTGCACAGGGACAAAGCACTTAACCTGCTTCGTTTCTATCCAACCGTCCAATCGTCGTCGAGGACTGGTTCTATCCTATTTCTTCGTCGAGGCGTCGAGGCCTGATGATTCTCTGAATCATCTGCTCTCCGAGACTGGTGATTCCCTAATCCGGCCGTCGAGGATGAGTGATTCCAAGGGAATCACTTACTCTCCTCCGTCCAGCCGTCGAGGCCTGATGATTCTCTGAATCATCTGCTTAGTTTCCAGTGCTAGCACTGGAAATAGAGAGCTGGACGTTAAGGCCGGATGGTAAACGAGAATCACCTGCTTAGTTTCCACGTCGAGGATGAGTGATTCCAAGGGAATCACTTACTCAGGATGATTCTCGGAATCATCAAAGAGTGCTAGCACTGGAAATAGAGAGAAAGGTCTTAATCCAGCCTACATCTGAATTCTTCAGATGAGTGGATTGAGGATTAGAACGTCACCTGCTCTCCGAGAGGCGCTGGATGTAGGATTAGATAATCATCAACTAAAGAATGTTTTGCCGTATTGTCATTCTAGAATGTGACTTTAGTATATAATGAAAAATCAAATAACAGCCATGATCAAAGGCTTCTTCGCTGGGAAAGCCCAAAAAGAAGGAACTCAGATCTTAATTGGAGCCCCTAAATTTATTATCACAACAAACAAGCTTATAGTACAAGTGCCCTATTATAGTGGATCCGTGTTAGCAGAAACAGAGATTAATGCTCTAATGAGTGTGCTTTCCAATCCTAAATCCAGCTCTCTGGATTGAAAGGCCGGATGAAATACCGTGCAAAAACCCGTGGAGTTCCGATTTATACGGCTGCAATACCCTTACTTAGATAGCCTTATTTTAAGTCAATATTTAGCCCTTAATGCAGGTAAATACAACTTTTTACGAATGAAAAAAAGATTATTCCAAAAGGTCGGAACAGGAAATGTTGATGGATTAGACAATCATTTACCTAGCTTATCAACAGGAGTGAAAGTGGAGTTGTCTGGACGATTAACTACTCAACGAAGCATACCTCGAAAAACGGTGACAAATGCACATAAAGGTTCATTTACTGTAAGCAAAAAACTAGACGCATCCTTAAGCTTAAGCCAGTACACAGCTAAAAACAAGTTTGGTTCTTATACCTTGAAGGTCTGATTAAGACAACGAGCGCCAACATCCAATTTCTAACGCTTGCGTTAGAAAAGCGCTGGATAAGAGCGCCAACATCCACGGTCCTTTGATGGTTCAACATATGGTCTTCACCCTTGATCCGACTATGACTTTCTCTCTATTTCCACGTCGAGGCGTCGAGGCCTGATGATTCTCTGAATCATCTGCTCTCCGAGACTGGTGATTCTCTAGTCCGGCCGTCGAGGATGAGTGATTCCAAGGGAATCACTTACTCTCCTCCGTCCAGCCGTCGAGGCCTGATGATTCTCTGAATCNTGATTCTCTGAATCATCTGCTTAGTTTCCAGTGCTAGCACTGGAAATAGAGAGCTGGACGTTAAGGCCGGATGGTAAGCGGGAATCACCTGCTCTCCGAGAGCTAGCACTGGAAACTAAGCAAGTGATTCTCTCTGACGAAGCTTCGCATCGTCATGAGGTTCTCCTCGACGTCAAGGAATCACTAGTCCTCTCACCAGGCCCTTTCATCGTCCAAAAACGGAGCTTGCGTTAGAAATATGGTGTAGGCTGGACGGACCTAGGGTTAGTGCCACCCCTGGGTGAAGACTACCGTCGGATCGAGGATATTGGCACTAACCCTGGGGTTACCCTATGATTTTATCGCTTAGGCGCAATCATTAGGAAAAGACCTCTCCGAGAGAAAGGTGAGCGATGAAAAGTGCTGAATAAGAGCGCCTGCTCATTACCTCAAATAATCTAGAGCAAGCGAAAGGATCGAGAATAAGCGTAATAGCTCATACTTTCCCCCCCCCTTTCCCAATAAACTATAAGTATAGATTTCAATATGAAACGTATTATCAAGTAATCAAAGTGAGTATTAAGGATATCTAGCAAACATGCTCGAAAGGACGTGTAAACACGAAAAGCATATTCCGAACGGAGTGAGGGGTGAGAGCGTAGTCTACAAGGGCTCCGTTCTTAAGGTCTCGCTACGCTCGAAGATGGAAAGCTATGCGATCCTAAGGAAAACCTTATAAATTGAACATAGTTCTAATTAGAGATAACCCAGTGAACCAAAACATTGTAGTAACTGGAGGAAAGGAAATCAACCGAGACTCCTAAAGTAGCGGCGAGCGAAATAGGACTAGCCCGATAAAAGAATTATGACTAATGCCTTGGAATAGGTAGCAGCGTCGGATATGCCCGCATATCCTAGCGTATTGCTAGCAAATCCTTATGGATTTGAGACGCACCATAGAAGGTGAAAGTCCTGTAGTGATCATTTTTTATCTAACAATAAAGTAGGGCGGCGTATAAGCTGTTCGAACAGCCGAACGGAGTGAGTTTTCTCAAGGTTCCCTTGAGAAGGAGAGAGCGTAGCTTCATCACATTTTCAATGTGATCTAAGGCTCCGTTCTTCCTGATCAATCCTCGCTACGCTCGGTAAAGGAGAGCCATCTTCTGGGCTAAGTATAGCATGTTTAGCGATAGTGAATAGTACTGTAAAGGAAAAGATGAAAAGTAAGTAGATGACTGGTGAAATAGAACTTGAATTAATACTCATATAAGCAGTCAGAGTTCCTTAGGAATAATGGCGTACCTTTTGCATAATGGGGCAGCAACTTATTATAGTATGCGAGGTTGAAGAAGCCTAAGCGAAAGCGACTATACATTCTCTTAGAGAAAGTATGGTGATAGTATGCTATAATAGACCCGAAACAATGTGATCTTACCATGACCAGGCTACGATGGGCCGAACAATTGAATGTTGCATAATTCTTTGATGAGTTGTGGTAAGGCGTGAAATGCGAATCTAACATTGTGATATCTGGCATTCCGCGAAATATATTTAAGTATAGTGTTCATAAGGTCAAATAAATTTGACTCCAAAATCTTAACTGGTATAGCACTGATTTACATACTCCTATCGCCTAAGCGAGAAAAGGGTTAAATGGGGGGCTGTGAAAAGTCTACCTTTGTAAGTTAACCTCAGAACAGTTAAGTAAATGCGCAGGATGAACAAGCAGTCTACTCATGATAAGGTGGGTAGACGAAAGGGAAACAGCCCAGAGTGTGAGTAAAGGTTCCTAATTAAAGTTAAGTGAAAATAAGGAAGTTTGTCTCTTAGAACAGCCATAAAATGTGCCTGGTAACAGCAATTTTTTGATGAGTACGTAACAGTACAGTGGTCTAATGGAGACATGCGCCGAAGATACACGGATCTATGCTTTATACCGAAACCACACCTCATAAGACTATGTGCTTTTTTATGATGGGTAGCGGAACATTTAGTACGTAAGAAGAATAGTGCTTCATTATTTGGACGTAACTAAAGTGAGAATGCTGTCATGAGTAACGAAAAGGAGATTAAACTCTCCTCACCGAATGCGTAAGGGTTTCTATCCTAGTTTTTCCTTCTCGAAGGAAAAATGGAATTTTGATCATCACGACGATTGAAATGGAAAAGGTTTACTTCCTAGAGTTAAAACGGTCTCTAAGGTTAATGCGCTAAGGCCATGACCGATGAGTGTGTCTGCAGAACGTCCTTGCACCCATTAGGAACAAGAAAAGAATGCATGAACCCCTTTGGTCTTTGCTCCGATGTCGCCAAGACGTCGGGTAAAGACTATCTCAGCTTACTGAGATTTTACCGTACCCTAAACCGACTCAGGTGCGCAGGTAGAGAATACTAAGGTGAAGAGCTAATATGTGTGAAGGAACTCGGCAAACTGCACCCGTAACCTAGAGGATAAGGGTGACTCAACTTACTTTCCACGTGGAAAGAGAGAAGAGTGTCACAGAATCGGGGAGTGCGACTGTTTACCAAAAACACAGAGATTTGCTAATACTAATGTAGTTGTATAAGTCTTGAATTCTGCTCAGTGCTACTGAATAAAATGGGTTACCCATTGAACAGGTAGTAAACAGCGGTCTTAACTATAAGGATCCTCAGGTAGCGAAATTCCTTGGCCACTAATTATGGTCCCGCATGAATGAAGTAACGATGCTCCCGCTGTCTCCACACATAGCTCAGTGAAATTGAATTAGCCGTGAAGATGCGGTTTATCCACAGGTAGACGGGAAGACCCTATGCAGCTTTACTATAAGCAGTTATTGTTGTTGTTGATCGTGGATACAGGGTAGTCGCGGCGCCAGCTTCGCTGGTGCTGACACAAATGAAAAACCTTGGCTAACCATCGATGACAACTAATCTTAAGCGTTCGCAGTAGCACATCCTTGATGTGCTGACCTGCGAATAAGAAACAGTGGCTGCCTGGTAGTTTCTCTGGGACGGAGTTCTATAATAAAGTATCATAGAAGTCCAAAAGGTTTACTTAAATCGGAATGAAACCAATTTGTTATGTAAAACAACAACAAAGTGTAATAATACAAGTAAGCTTAACTGTAAGACCGACAAGTCAAACAGATATCCGAACGCAGTGAGGATTGATCAGGGCAGGTGACCTTCGTCACCAGACCTGATCACGAAGAGCGTAGCCCCATCACATTTTCAATGTGATCTAAGCTGCGTTCTTAAGTCCACTCGCTACGCTCGTTACGTAAGTAGGGTATAGTGATCCGGTGATCTGTTATGGAACAGTCATCGCTCAACGAATAAAAGCTACGCTAGGGATAACAGGCTGATACCGGACGAGAGTTCATATTGTCTCCGGTGTTTGGCACCTCGATGTCGACTCATCACATCCTCCCGCTGCAGTAGGTGGGAAGGGTTCGGCTGTTCGCCGATTAAAGTGGTACGCGAGTTGGGTTCCCTTAATAAGGACACTCATTATCACATGGGGTTGTTACAATTGGCAGCTTGTAACATAAAAGTGAATATTTGATTAAGCCAAAGTTTTAATCACCTTTATCTAAAACATGGAAAACAATAAACTACCACAATACCTGCATGAAATCCTTGTTGGATACTTGCTAGGTGACGGTGGAATCTTCTATGCATCTAAGAAAAGTGGTTCGCCGCGATTTGAGTTTACCATGGGTCAAGAACGGGTCAAATTTGCTCAGCATTTAGCTTTACTGTTTAAAGATTATGCCAGCAATGGCCTAAAAGAAGTGAAAGTAAAAGCTATTGCTAATGGCTCTTTTTACACCTCTTACCGATTCAAAACTAAATCCTTAAAACTCTTTAATTACTATCGAGACATGTTTTATGTAACTAATCAAGCTACAGGACGAGCGGTAAAAGTAGTGCCTCAAAACATTGCTGAGCTGTTAACCCCTGTTGCTCTTGCTTATTTGATCATGGCTGATGGGAATTATGATAGAGGGCGAAACCGAGTACGAATTTACGCCAACAGTTTCTCCAAGGAGGAAGTAACATTGTTAGCCACTGCTATTCAGCTTAACTTTGGCATCTATGCGGGTGTACTGGCCGATAAAAAGGACCAATACATCCTAACCATTGGTGCTAAAGAATTACCTAAACTGAAAAGATTAGTGTCACAACATATGTTGCCCTCAATGAAGTATCGAATTGGATAACGCACCCCATCACCCCCAGTGATAATAAAAAGAGCCCATTTTGGATGAATTGCAGGAACAACTTAAAGGTTCATCTGCACCTACTGGTTTATTAACACTAAAGCAGATAGTTCAACGACTAAATATCCGACGGTAATGACCTACCGATGAAATAGTCTGATCTGTGTAGATATACACGGTTAACATTAATGTCAATACGACGTGAGTCAGTATAGTCCCTATCTTCTGTGGAGAAGAAAAGTAAAATAGAGAGATCTTCTCAGTACGAAAGGACTTGAAGATACATACCTCTGGTGCATCTGTTCTTTTACTTCTCGGCCCTAAGGCAAAGAAGTGAGGACAGCAGAGTAGCTACGTATGGAAAGGATAAGCTCTGAAAGCATCTTAAGATCGAAGCCTTCTCTTGGATACTTATGATTTAGTGAGAAGCATACTACTTCTTACAGTTTTTAGTTTTGCGTCTTAACCTAAAAACAAGATAGGTCACATGTTTAAGCACTGCGAAGTGTTAAGCTAAGTGATTGGCTTCTTTTACAGGGCAGGTGACCCGCTTAAGCGATCGTCACCAGGCCCTGTAAATAGGCCGTAAGGGGTATTCATACCCCTTACTACTAATGTACTATTAAACTTGATAATATCATATTGACAAGCATCATGATGTTCTCCTTGACGACTCTCATCGGGCACTCATTCTGTTAGTTATGCTGTGCATAACTTGACGTCCGGTAGACCTACCGAATAGAAGATGTAGGATGTGATGAACTACAGGTGGGAAGCTGGCCTGGTTTGCTGCCTTCTTTGGGAGAAGGACTTTCTGCGTTCAAATCGCAGTCACCTGATTATCTACCATGCATTTTATTTTCCCTAATCTGTTAGTTATGCTGCGCATAACTTGACGTCCGGTAGACCTACCGATGGTCGTCGAGAAGCGAATCACGTTTCCTTTGATTATCACGTTTCTAGGACGACTAGTGATTCTCGACCTCCGAGAATCACTTGCTAGAAAGAAGATTGATAACAGGGATGTAGGCATAGTGGCCACGACTGATCCAAAAGACTTACATAAAGTTGTTATAGCTCAACGGCAGAGCGAAAAGCTGTTAACTTTCAGATCCTGGTTCAATTCCAGGTAACGACTGTAATAACCCTGCTCTTTTCTTGATCACGTTTCCCTTGATTATCAGTAAGCGCAAGATTGATAACAGGGGTGCTCCGGTTATTCTTGTTGATGATCCTTACTTACTTATTCCTAACGGACGTCGTGATCACCTCGTCGAGGAGAACTGGCGAAAGAGAGAATCATCAATTAACTTTGGCTCAATCTGCGGTGAGCAATTTTATGAATGAATAATTTTTTACTTGATTTATTAGCCTTTGGTGCAGTATTATCTGGAATTTTTGTTATTACAGCTAAAAACCCTGTTATATCAGTGCTTTTTTTAATTTCTGTGTTTATTAACGTTGCAGGATACCTAGTTTTATTAGGTGTAGCTTACTTAGGTCTAGCTTACCTAATCATCTACGTTGGTGCTATTGCCATTCTATTTTTATTCGTAATTATGATGTTAAACTTACGATTAGTTGAACTGATTGATACTGGACAAGAATATACACAAAATCTTCCATTAGGAGCTATAATAGGTTCCCTATTCTTTTTTGAATTACTATCCTTATTACCTCTAGGACAAAACTTCCTAGAAGAAGGTTTAGGTCTTTTCAATGTGATCAATTCTAAGGTACTTGGTCTATCTGATGCCGTTTCTTCCCAATCCTTGATTGGGAACGCAGCATCAAGAGATGTGCATATAGCTTTTAACCCTGTAGTAGCAGATAACAACTTTACAAGTTTCCTACAAATTGAAAGTATTGGACAAGGTTTATACACATATGCATCGCTATGATTAGTCGTTGCCAGCGTTATATTCTTACTGGCTATGGTCGGACCTATTGTGCTATGTATGACTCCTCGATCTGTAGATTAAGTTTAGATTTATCTAAACAGTTAGTAGAAGCCATCGTCCCTTTGGTCTCCCCGATCAACCCGATCAAGTAAATCACTAGGTAAAGACTGAGACATGCGAGCGCTGTAGACTCCTTATTTCTCTCGACGATCGACCCACCCCCCTTTTAGAAACCCTGGCTCGCTGACTAGATCCCGGGCCTGACCCGGGATGAACGTGAAAACAGGTAGGAGATGAGCAGACATAATGGTTATGTCCGGGGCCTGCAAAGCTTACGCGCGCTTAGGTGTGAGGGTTCGATTCCCTCTTATCTCTGCACCCCCTTAATCTTTTATCAATAAGAGCATAGTTTAACGGTAAAATCGCTATCTTCAAAATAGCTGTTGTATGTTCGATTCATGCTGCTCTTGCACCCCCTCTGCTCACATGGTTATCTTTCTTAGCATATCTCATACATATGTCGCATGGAACTTTACCCGTATTAAAACTTACGTCTTAAACGTTTTAATCAAATACATTTATAAATATGTTACAAGCTGCAAAATACATTGGAGGAGGATTAGCTACTATCGGACTAGCTGGAGCTGGAGTTGGAATTGGATTAGTTTTCTCAGGACTAATCACAGGTACATCACGAAACCCAGCATTACGACCTCAATTATTCCAATACGCTGTTCTAGGATTCGCTTTATCAGAAGCTACAGGACTATTCGCTTTAATGATCGCATTCTTAATCCTATACTCATAGGCAATTCTTTTTCTCCCACTTTTTTTTTAATCTTAAACAAATAACAGCGACAAATATGCTGGAATGGTAGACAGGCTGCTCTTAGGAAGCAGTGACATAACGTCATACGGGTTCAAGTCCCGTTATTTGTATCTTTTAATTACGTTGATCATTTTATTTTCTAGACAAACGATTAGCACTCCTCTCTCGGCGTCACCAGTCCTCCCTCGATCATGGTGTAGCACCCTAATGAGTGATTCTCGAAGAAATGAAAAAATGGGACCTAGTTTAGGCATCGCTAGCTCAAGGGTAGAGCACTATACTTCGGATATAGGTATATTGGTTCGATTCCAGTGTGATGCTAAGCGTATAACCTTTACATCTCCTCCGTCCAGCCTAAGATGACAGGTGATTCAGAGAATCACCAGGAAGAAATCATCAGAGAGGCCTGCCTCGTTTCTAACGTTAGCTTCTCTTTATCACGTTTCTAGGACGACTAGTGATTCTCGACCTCCGAGAATCACTTGCTAGAAAGAAGATTGATAACAGGAGCTAACCAATGAAATAGGCCCCTTAATCCAGCCTACATCTGAATTCTTCAGATGAGTGGATTGAGGATAAAAGATCTGCTTCATCCTCGATCCTCTTTCTAACGCTTGCGTTAGAAATGTGGTCGGATGCTAACCCAAGGGTTACGTCGAGGACTGGTGACAAATCCCAATACTGACCAGCAAAGCTGGTCATTTGGGATCTAGTCACCTGCTTAGTTTCCAGTGCTAGCACTGGAAATAGAGAGAAAGAAAGGCCGGATTAGAGAGCTGGACGTTAAGCTGGTTGACGGATAAGGCAGGACTATTAGGCCGGATGAAGGGGTCTCCTCTCACCATATTTCCCTCGACCTGTGGCACTCACGTTTCCACGTCGAGGCCTGATGATTATTACATAATCATCTGCTCTCCTCCGTCCAGCTCTCGGAGAATCCTCTCTGATGATTTTTTCCTGGTGATTCTCTGAATCACCTGTCATCTTAGGCTGGACGTTAAGCAAGTGATTCCCTAATCCAGCGAGAATCACTAGTAGCTCTCGCTTAAGCGAGACGTGGAAAGGGGGATGCGTCGAGGACTGGTGACACATCGAGGAGAACCTAAGGATGATTCTACCTACCGCCTTCATCCTATTTCTAACCCTAGGGTTATAAAGGTNGGCCGGATTAGAACCGTGGCTAGCCACTCTGACGAAGCGAAGCTTCGTCATTAGCAAGCGATAGAATCATCAGAGAGTGTCACCTGCTAATGATGCTTCATCAGAGAGAACCTGAAGGAATCATCAACAAGTGATATATAACCCCTGATCCTATCAAAGGATTCTCCTAGCGCTGGGTCTATTAGACGACACAAACGGATATAGTATAACGGTTAGTACGACTACCTTCCAAGTAGTATGCGAGGTTTCGATTACCTCTATCCGTATCTACTCTTTTAATGCTTTTAATAGGACTAACTTCATTATTAATAGCGATTCCGCTTTATTCCTCATTAACACCAAGTTTATTAACACGAATAACTTCTATCATCTTACTCTTTAGTGCAGCACTGTCCTTAAACAGTCTGTATGTACAGGCAATTGGTTCTGGTTTAGGGTTATATAGTGGTTTATTCCACGTTACATCTGTAACACAATTGATGGAAGTGTTCTTATTCACAGTAGGAGCCTTTGTCTTAGTGCCCTGAGCACCTGAGCTATCACAGAAAATAAAATCATCAGTCGCAATGCCAAGTATTTCTGAGTATCCATTGATTGTCTTATTCACGACAATAGGTGCTTCCTTTTTAATTTCAAGTGCCGATCTAGTTTCAATGTATCTATCAATTGAACTGCAAAGTTTTGCTGTTTATATTTTAGCCGCTATTTATCGAAACTCTGAGTCTGCAACCTCAGCAGGATTAAAATACTTCTTGTTAGGTGCCTTATCATCAGCCTTAATCTTACTAGGATCAAGAATTATCTATGCCTACACAGGATTAACAAGCTTTGAAAGTATCACTAGATTAAGATCCCTACCTAGATCCACAGCCGGAACTGCAGCACATGCCTTAGAAATAGGAAGACTAATCATAGGTGTTGGTTTCTTATTTAAAGTGGCAGCTGCACCTTTCCATAATTGAGCTCCTGATGTGTATGATGGAGTACCAACTATTGTTACAACTTGATTAACTGTGATGCCTAAAATTTCCATCTTTATCTTCCTATTGTCTGCTGATTTCTTCAACTTGGAGGCAAGATGGGATGGTGATCTTGATGTATGAAAAAACCTGTTACTGACAACATCGCTACTATCACTAGTAATAGGTACTGTAGTAGGACTAGCGCAATATCGAATCAAACGACTGCTAGCCTTTTCAACGATATCACACGTAGGATTTATGTTATTGGCGTTATCAGTAAATAGTGAAGAGTCAATAACTAGTTTCCTATTCTACTTGATGCAATACTCGATAACTAACCTAAACGCCTTTTTTGTTTTACTAGCCTTTGGATATGTTATAAGATCATCCTCAACAAAACGATTAAGAGGCGCGGAGGTTTCTTTCATTTCAGAGTTAAAAGGACAATTCCAAGCTAACCCTGTACTAGGTTTAAGTCTAGCTTTATGTCTATTCTCAATGGCAGGTATTCCACCTCTAGTTGGATTCTTTGCCAAATATAGAGTACTATACTCAGCAATTGAAAATGGGTATTACTTTTTAGCCATTGTAGGGATTTTAGCAAGTGTTGTAAGTGCTGCTTATTACCTACGAGTAATCCGAGTCATTCACTTTGACGCTGGTGCTGGAGAAGTACAAGCACAAAATACAATCTTGGTATCTTCGACACATAGCTTTATTATTGCAGTGTTAACATTATTCATTCTGTTATTCATTGTATCACCATCATTATTATTAAATAGCAGTAATCTACTTGCATTGTCACTCTTCACCGCATAATGACAATGACAGTTTTATTTATCTTTGTTCCTATATTAGTAATGATCCTGCTTGTACTTAACTTACTACTAGCAGTACACAAACCTGATACAGAAAAAGTAACTCCTTATGAGTGTGGCTTTAATCCAATTTACGGTCAGGTGCGGGCGCCTTTTGCTATTCAGTACTATTTAGTAGGTATCTTATTTTTAATCTTTGATTTAGAAATCGCAGTTTTCTATCCTTTAGCCGTAACATTGTACCAAGTAAGTACATATGGATTCTGAGTGGGAATGCTTTTCTTAATCCTGTTAACTATCGGATTTGTCTATGAGTATGGTAAAGGAGCTCTTTATTTCACTGACCACCGATCTTCAATATCACGAGCAGTGATAGAACGACCCTCTAATCAGGCTTAAGCCTGATGGAGTTAGTGATTCTCGCTTACCATCCGGCCTTAGCCGGATTAGGGAATCACTCATCCTCTCATATGGCTAGGTGATAGTTATCACCTGACCATATGTTGCACAATAACGCCTTTCCCCCTCCCCTTTTTCGCCTATCCAATACTCAAATCACTAGAGGTTAACTTTACATTTTTAACATGCTTACATCGCTACTAATCATTCCTATTTTAGGTGTGTTAGCTCTAAGTCCGATGCAAGAAGGGTCAGAATCACGAATGAAAAAACTAGCTTTACTAGTTACATTACTTAACTTTGTAGTATCATTGGTACTATGAGGTGAATTTGACAGTAATTCAAGCCAATATCAATTTACTGCAGACTGAGTTAATTTAAGTTTCTGTCATTTCCATATAGGAGTTGACGGGTTATCTCTTTATTTTGTCTTGCTAACAACATTTACAATGCCAATTTGTATTTTAGCTAGCTGAGATAATGTAAAACACAACTTAAAATACTTTTTAATAGCGTTCCTAATGGTAGAAGCATTCTTGATTGCCTTTTTTGTCGTACTAGACCTATTACTATTCTATGTATTCTTCGAATCTGTTTTAGTTCCTTTATTCCTTGTTGTTGGTATCTGAGGTGCCGTTTCTCCAGGTGATCCTGAGAATAAAACACGAATTCGAGCTAGTTTCTTACTGTTCCTGTATACATTATTTGGATCATTATTCATGCTTTTAGCTTTCCTAGTTATTATCTATAACGTTGGAACATCTGACTTACAAATGATATCTCTAGCAGATATTAGTTTTGAAAGCCAAAAAATATTATGACTAGCCATCTTCTTAAGCTTTGCTATTAAAACACCATTAATACCTTTCCACATGTGATTACCACGAAGACACGTTGAAGCACCGTTAGCGGGGTCAATTGTCTTAGCTGGACTGATCCTAAAACTAGCGGTATACGGTTTCTTACGAATTTTAATTCCATTGCTACCAGAGGCTACAGCATACTTTAGTCCTTTAGTACAAACTATTGCTGTTATAACATTAGTTTACAGTTCATTAACAACCTTACGACAAACAGACTTTAAATGTTTAGTTGCTTACTCAAGTATTGCCCATATGAGTGTTGTAGTAGCTGGTATATTCAGTAACACCGTACAGGGAATAGAAGGTGGTATTATGCTTTCAATTGCGCATGGATTCGTTTCTCCAGCATTATTCATGTTAGTAGGAGGAGTGCTATATGATCGGTTCCATACACGAGTTATCCGATATTACCGAGGTATGACTACTTACATGCCTATCTTTGCTACATTCTTCTTTGTGTTCACTATTGCTAATGCTGGAACACCAACAACAAGAAATTGAGTTGGAGAGTTCCTGTCTCTTAACGGAACATTTATGCGAAGCCCCGTGGTAGGATTACTAATGAGTACTGGAATTGTCTTTTCAGCTAGATACTCTATCTGACTATTCAACCGAATTTGCTTTGGAGCTAATAGTCCTTATCTGTCCTACACAAATGATGTAACACGACGAGAATATATGGTTCTTTTAACTCTACTAATACCAACAATTGTCTTTGGTATTTGACCCAATATTATTTTAAACGATCTTCACTATAGCGTTTCAACTCTATTGTATGTATAGTTTATTACTTTCGCTTGAACCTTATTTATACCCCCCCCCTTTTTTTGCCTAGCGACTGCCTTTCTCTTCTTTAATTGGCCGGCTCTTGTTATCAATCATATGAGAGGCAACCAATCCAGATAATTAAATCTCTTTCTAAGAACAAATCCTATAAGTATCAATGAATAGCGGACAGATAAAGATGCGTTTTAGTGTAATTGGTTAACACTACTGCCTCATGAGTAGTAAATTCTTGTTCAAATCAAGAAAACGCATGACCACCTCTCTAATGATTCAACCTCTTTATCACGTTTCTAGCAAGTGATTCTCTCTGACGAAGCTTTAATGATGATTCCTGGTGAGGCATCACCAGGAATCATCAGAGTCATGAGCAGGTGACTAGATCCCAAATGACCAGCTTTGCTGGTCAGTATTGGGATTTGTCACCAGTCTCGGAGAGGTCTCCTCGACGCCTCGACGTCCCTGACCTGGTGGCACTCATCTTAGGATGGAACCTGGAGGACTGGTGACTTCGTCACCTGCTAATGATGATTCTTCCTACCGCCTTCATCCTATTTCTAACCCTAGGGTTATAAAGGT
>JAMALA010000110.1:0-14273 GCA_023628255.1 Cystobasidium sp. 2NF920 | reverse complement strand
TCCTGAGCCTCTTCCAGCTGGCATGCTGAGCAGGTCTCCTTGCGGGCACGCAGCCTGTGTGAGCTGAAACCCCCATGCCAGAGGTCCGAGAAGGGCAGCTTGGCAGAGGTGGACCTGTGCAGATGCTCTCTGAATCGTGTCCGGGCATCCGTGGACCCATCGTAGTGTTGTAACGTTGAAGCCTGCTTCTTCCTGCTCTGCGATGACTTGGCTTGATGTCCGCTCCCGGGCAGTGGTCGAAAGAAACGTTCCATCGACGATAATTACAGAGACCTGGCGAAAGGTAAGTCTTGAAGTGGAAGACTCGGAGCTATTGCTGAGTCGCGCAGAGCCGGCGCTCGAGGCCTCGAACGAATCGGCTTTCTATCGGATCCCTTTCTTATCGAAGGAGGTCCGGCGAGAACTCGCGGCTTCAGAGGCAAGTAGCTTGCTGTCGGTATACGAGGAGAGGATCGACTCAACCGATGACACGCATGAAGGGCAGTGGAGTTTGCCTGTTGCGCAAGTGCAGGGCAAGTCAAAGTCAGCCGCAGCGCCTTCTGAGCCCGCCAAGTTCCAGAAGCCCAGGGCCGGGCCCCTTCGTTGGCTGGAAAGCACACTCACTGATGACAAGGGGATTGTGCGCTGCTGCTGCTGCGCTGCATGGGGTTGTCGATGGAGAAGTGAAGTAGTTCAGAACTGAAGAGCAAGAAGAGGCAGAAAGTGTGAGGTGTAAGTACGAAGGTGGGAATCTATTCATTTACCGGTACGGTATGGTACCGTGTAGGCTATGTACCCCGACACGACAGATTAATCAAAGTATCAGCTTCCTCGGAGTTCCTGGGATGAATAAGTCGATTTGCGCCTGGGCCCGCTGGCACTCTGTCTGACCATGAGGCTGTACTGAGGGTGTGCGAAAACTGAGTTACTAGGTACCGGTACAGGTAAAGTGAGTAAGCTTCCTGCACACTGCACAATGATCGGAGGGGATTTGTGGAACGTCCACAGTACCGGCACCTGAACCGGTTTCGTACTGTATTCAATGCCCCTGCCTTTGAGTCAAATCAGAGCCTCGCAAATGCATGAACAATTTAGTCGGTGTCTAATTCAGTAAATGAGCGCGTTTTGCGTCTGGCGCAAAAAGCACTTGAACTATTGCCACTTGAGTTACTTTTGCGAAAGATTGTCTTACGAAGCAGGCCGAAATATGCTGCAGCCAAGTTGCCTCCAGGATACGCGCGACCGTCCATGTCATCCTAGTCTCCGCTTCTGCATCTGTGTGCTGAGCTCCAACCGGTTCCGTATCATTTCCTTCTTTCATACTTTGGTCTCTCTATCACTTCACCAACACGGCACACTCGCAACCATGCTTGTGCGTCTGAGCCTCTCCCTCCTCCTCGCCTGGTTTTGGGGAGTACGCGAGGCTGCAGCGATGACAGCTTGTTCGAGCGGAAGTGCTGCCGTCAAATACTTCTCGCTCGACATCACATCCAGCTACGCAGCTCCCGGTAGGTGCCAGCGGTTTCTCCGGATGTTTAAAGACCTGCTGCTGATTCTCAAATGAACCCTCAGATGGTTTCGCCAGGGCTGTGTACCTTGTCAACGGACAGTCCCCCGGCCCTTTGTTGAATGCGACTCAAGGCGAAACATTTGCTGTCAATGTGGTCAACAGGCTTCCCATGGAGATAGGCATGCACTGGTGCGCGCATATCGCAGCTTTTGACTGCTTGTAGCGTTCTGACGAGCTCTTTCGCTAGGCACGGCTTGCACCAGGAAGGCACTCCAGAATACGATGGAGTGCCTGGCGTCAATCAAGTCAGTAGATGTTCGCATGACCTTCTATTGAGCATTTCAAGCTGTGCTAAACCCACCCGCTGTCAGTACGCCATACCCCCCGGCGTCAATATGACCTACTGTTTCGGGACCGAAACCAACTATGGCGCTTACTGGTATCATGTTCACCTCAGGGACATATATCAGGACGGTGTGCGTGGTCCAATCCTGATACAGCCGGATTCCTCCTTTGCGCGACCCTACAACAAGATCAGCACCGTCCAGGACGACGTAAACGCTATGCTACAAGCGGAGCAAGCACCTGTTGTCCTAATGGTCAACGACTGGTTCCATCAAACGAGCACAGAGATAGGCTTGCGGCTCGCAGTGACCAATGACTCGATGCGGCCCTTATGTGCGAACAGCATATTGTTCAACGGCATGGGAAGCGTTCAGTGCCCCCCTTCAACGCCAGGCTTGAGTTCCTTTGGGTGCGCCGATATGAGTAGTATGGGTGGCATGGGTAGGCATTGGTCTTCAGTATATATTACGTCACGCAGTCACGCACTGACCCTGGTGTTGCAGAACCGGGCAACGACATGAAATCTATGTCCATGATGCCGATGTCTATGGGCTCGTCGACGCCTATGGATTCGTCGCTGCCTATGGACTCGTCGATACCCAGGCCTAAATCCGTGGAAACCTCGATGTCCACTAAAAGCTCGAAATCGAACAGTGCGACACCTGCTGCCGGCAGCATAACAATGCCGATGGGCGGAGGTACCCACTTGTCTGCACAATCGTCGGCGATGGCCAGCATGTCTCACATGGCAGGCATGGCAACGGCCANTGGCCCATCGGCACAGTCAGCGATGCCTACTACCTCTCCGTCGATGGCCTCTTTGATGGACTCCACTGGGACCGCAGCAATGTCCATGGCATCTGCGTCGGCCTTTGAATTTGACCCCGCTGACGAGGTCTGTCGGAATACGTCCGCATCTCGATACGTCGTCTCACCGCCGAGCAGTAATACTGGAGATTGGCTCATGCTTCATTTGATCAATGCCGGAGCTTCCCAGCAACTTGCGTTCAGCATTGACGAACATGACCTCTGGATTTTTTCGGCGGATGGTGCCTTTGTGCTGCCGCAGAAAGTTCAGGTAACCGCTACAACACTGTCTCTCACTGCTGCTGCTGTCGCAGCTTTGTGTCGCTGTATCCTGCTGCGCTTTGCTGATGTGGCAATCTACAGGTAGTTAATATTGGCATTGGCCAGCGCTACGGAATTATGATCCGCAAGCCTGCTCAGCCGCGCATGGAATACACGATACGAGCCTCGACCATGACCCATCAGACATACCAAGGTACTGCCGTCCTGAGTTACAACATGCCAGTGCGTAATTCGCACCAGTAGAAAGTCATAAACCTGTCTGATTCGGTAAGCGCAAATAGAGCATGGACCAGTCACAGTCAAGACCATGGATAGCTCTAGACGGCTCACCGCTCAACTCATCTGTACGCGGCTTGGAAGAATCAGCTCTCCAGCCTTTCCCGCTCGAGGAGGTTCCGAAAGCTACGAAGGAAATCAGACTGATGGTCAATCAGAGCCAGCCGACTGTCTGGGTGCTGGAAGCCGGTCATCCGTTTGGGTCAAACAATGGGCAGCAAACACCGCTTCTATTTGCACCCCGAAATGCATCAGGCGTGTTCTGGTTGGAGAAGGGAGAAGTCGTGGATATCCTCCTTCAGGTGCCCTTTCCCGATGATTCTGCCAGCGATTCAATTCAAAAGCGATCTGACGAGGTTACCTCAAACAGGTTTCCAGCGATAGTCTCGACAACATGGCGCATCCAATTCACCTCCACGGCCATTATTTCCGCGTGCTCGGGAGTGCTGCCAATTCCACATTCCCTACAGACATGACAGTCGCCCAAATATCTTCCAAAGCCACCGCAGGCATCCGCTCNGTATCAAAATTAATACCAGCTCTACAGCGCCCCGTCGCGATTCGGCCCATCTTCCCGAGGCAGGCTGGCTTGCCCTTCGTTTTGCTGCAGGCAATCCAGGTGTTTGGCTGCTCCACTGCCACATCAACAGTCACTTGGCGGTAGGTACGATGCAACGGCCCGTTTTAAGCATATGCTGACAAATTACCAACAGTCGGGTATGGCAGTGGCCTTCATCGAATTGCCGAATGACTTTCCCAGTGGTCCGAAGAATGTTACTTCGCCTCCTACAATTGCGCCGCTTTCGCCTATTTCCCCCGTAGTCTGAGCTCAAATGGCGCTCATGACACCGGATCGTGAACAATAGAATTTGCCTTAGCGGTAGCGAACTGTCAGTCGTTTTAGCCCCAGCCGAACTCTAGTACTTTGACTTGCCGTTTGCGAGTAAATACATTTCACTTTCATTCTGGACACAAGCGCTCCGACCGGGTGTCGCGTTACTCTTCCGCGTCCTTGTCAGCCGGTCAGATGGCAATACTGGTCCTCATGCTTGGCTAAAGCACTCGCCCTCCGGCATTGCAGCTCCATTAAGACTACTGAACGTCAGCACTCATACATCTATCTGGGTGGATGTGTTCTCTTTAGCAATTGCGTGGTGCCATAATATCCGGTTTCACCAAAGACTGTTACTTCGCCTCCTAAGATTGGACTGCAGCTTTCTAATTGATTGAGCAGGATCCCCATCCGGAATATATACTTGAAGCTCGTGTGTACATGGAAGATCGGGGTCCGACAGCGGTGTCAGTACCAGCAGGTGTGAGTCATTCGCATACCTAGGTGCTTACACATGGAGACACACAGTCGAAATACTGCGCATACACAGCCTACTCGTCTACAAAGTGTTCTGCTGGCCCTGTTCAATGCAGACTTGCGTAGTGAGCACAAACCCGAGCACTTGCCGCGGGTATATCGACAGTTACTTGACTGCATTGACCTCACAATCAGAGGTGGAAGGCATGAGCTCTGCATCTATATCGATTCCTCAGCTGCCTTGTGGTATGCTAGTGCTTGGCTTGGTTAGCGAATTTTTTTTTGATGACCATCGGCAGAGCTTGGCCGACTCACCTTTCGAATCCGGCCGCCTGATAACCAAAGCGGCACTCAGAGCTATATGCTTGTTGCAAACTACGCTCGTTCGCATGGATCAATCGTATTTCAATAACAGACATTAACTCCAATGATCTGTATCAGAATATAGCAAGTTTAAAGGGGTGACGGCGGTCATGTATGTTCTCCCCTTCATTCACCAAGACCGCTGTGGCACTTATTGAGTGCGGCGCTTTCGCCTTTGCGGGAACTGCGCGTATTGTAGTCTGGCGCAAAATAAAGCTATAGCTGGTCTTCGCCTTGTTGTCGCCTCAGATTCATTGGATGCCTTCGTGAGCTTAGCCAGAAAATGGAGACCTGTTTGCCCTTCTGGGCCGTGCACGCACAGCATGGGTTTTGGAAAGGCACTAGCGTGCTGGCAACAACAAAGTGATTACCTTGCGGACGGGATAGACCGCTTGCTCCCAATATCTTATTTGAAATCTGTGAGACCCGCCAGCGCTACACGATTACGAGCTCCAAGGAATAATCGACAACCAGCAGAGAGCCCCGATCCACCCATGGTGCTGTTTCCAGGTAAGCATTCTATCTTCCGTTTGCGGTAGGAATGTAGGGGAGGCTATTCCCGTCACTCCATACCGTTGACCGCACGCCGAAAGGTGCTTCCGGACCAGTTTGGCTACCATAGCCTCCTTGATCTGGTCCGTAAGACTTTTGATTTAGCAGATCATGTCTTGCTTGGCGGATTTGAGAAGGCGGGCCGTGTTCAGCGGCCGCTAGCATCGAAGTAGGCCCGTACACGAAGGTCTCCACTCGCTGTACTTCTTCTTGTGGCACAGAAGGCGCGACGTCTTGAGCCTGCCAAATACTTGAAACTGAAGGATTGTCGACAATAAAGCCAGGAAATGTTCGGGAGAACCACTGTGCAAAATCGTCCTCAGGCACTACAAGGTTGGGAGCCGCGCCTTGTGATTCGAGGGATGCGATGCCCATCTGTGTTGTACTGTATGGTGGCCACTTGCGTAGGGTTGTACCAGATGGTTGTTGCAAATCCAAGAAAGAGGAGTTATAGGCAGGGTAGGCCTCTCCTTGTGACGCAGGGATGGCCAGCGGCCAGCTAGACAGTAGTGAATCATTTCTAGTTTCGTGAAGCATGGCCAAGTCGATTTGACTCGAGGGCTCGACCGTCCCAGCTGGCAGTGTAGCAAATCGAAGGCCACTCGTTGAGCTTGAAGCGGATGATCGTCTTTTGGTTTGACAGCAGCGGCAATTGCCGCTCGTCGCACAGTCACACAGGCTAGATTGTATAGATAACGATGCCCCACATGTACACTATCGTATCGCTTCTGTGGTTAGATACATCCAGCAAATATCTGTGGCTGGAAAGAGCTGCTTACCTTGGTATGAACTGATGCGGAAGTTCGCCGATCTCTACAATGCTTGCATTGTGTTGAGGGCCGTCCCTTCTTGTTGGGGACGAAGAGAGGTCTGTCGGTATGTGTGCATTTCGATACTCGATGGCCCTTGAAGCACGATTCGCATGCGTACTTCTGTCCATCAAGCAGGATCATCTTGGAGATGCCGAAGGAGCCGCTCAAATGAGGCTTAGAGAGCCAGACTACTACAAGATTGGCAAGTCGCACCTTAACAANCCGTGGCACAAGTGAAAGTGGCCAGATAGCCGACCTCCTTCGTCAAGGAAAAGGGTGATGGTCAAGGAGGTGGCAACGGTCATGATACGGTCTTCCACGCTCCTGCTTAACCAATGCACTTTGCCACAGACATACCGCCACCAGGCTGGCTCAATCAGTAACCTGCAGGAATTTCAGTTAGGTTAATGTACACGACTACGATACTATCTACATCAGAGCAGCATGTCCCCATCGTGCGGTTATACCAATACAGGTCGCAGCTATGTGGTGACCTGTGACTGCAAGACTCGCCTTCTGAGCATCAACTGTGGACACCGCGCCTGGTATTCTCGGAGGCGGCAATGACAGTCGGCCGGATCATTGTGCAGAATCGAGACATCCATCCTATTCTGCGACTATCTACAAGCCTTCCGCACATAGAATACAAATGATGCTATGCATTAAATATCACTCACAGAGCGTCAAAGGAGAAGAAGGGGGTCTTCTTTCGTCATCCACTCTGCGGATTTTATGCAATTCATTGCTAATTGCCCACATGCCAGGCACTTTCCCGGAGGAGCGATTGCGAAATAGGCNTGAACTTCGCTGCAGCATACTCGGCCTGCTCCGTTAAGATTAGGCATATGACTCTCGATCTTGATGGCTAGTCTAAACGCCGCGATGCATTTTCACCGTGAGGATAGTCTCGAAATCCATCAACCAGCAGCTTCCTCTTCGGACGTCCTGGGTGTTACCCTCCACGCGCTGATTTGGTTCTAGAACTCACTACGATCAAGCTCGTTGTAGCAACCTCGTTGACAGGCGCTGAGTACACGGCTTTCATTGGTATTTTGGTGTTCTGTCAAATTACGACAGACTCATCTATCCTCCATGCAGCAACGCCAATGAAAGTCTACGTTCTTGCAGATTTGACTCAGTGGTATAGACTTACCACACGGAAGAGATGAAAGCAGGGTGCAGAATAACCAGTCAGGTTCCAGCTCTGTAGATTAGACCAGCCCTGTCTCCCGAGCTGCAGGTGATGGCGACGCATGGAGACAGCTCATCCAAAACTTCGTTGGCTTTCGTCGGGCAGTGTGCAAAAAAACCCTCCATACTGACATTACCATCCTGCTGTTGATCTGGTCATTGGTATCCCGTTCTTGGTGGATTGCCTGAGACGGGGAAGCGGTAACAGACATGATTTTACAGTCGTATCCAATATTTTCGATCTCGCACTGTAGTTGCCGTGTGCTGTAAGGCTGATATAGGTCTAACAGCAACGGGAGAAGACGATGAAAGGCCTGTCCAAAAGTGTAGCTGCGTCAGCTGCCAAAGTAGCCCCTAGCGGGCTTGCGGAGAATCGCACTGCAGCGCCCCGCGCCCGGATCTCCAAGGTTGCCGGAGGCATGATCATTCCCATATTCTCCGCTAGGTCAGTCAAAGGAACGATAAGAAATAAGCGTGATTGAGCAGCAGTGGCATGCTCCCAGCCTTCCGTTGCATCTATTCGCGAAAGGAGCTCAAGTGGCGATAGTCGATCAGAGTGCTTTGTGCGGCAGGCGCAAAACCCGCTCAACCTCTCTAGTGGCGATAGTCGGATCGTCGGCCGGCCAAATTCGCCACCGTTAAAGACCGTTAAAGCCAGGGCTGACTGTGTTGACAAAGCTTCTTCGTCTGCAACCACTTCGACGTTACTTCAGCACGACAGGGCCAGCCATGAGTAGCCATAGTCACCGTACAACGCTCGTCATAGGTGAGTCGCAGCTGCTGGACAGCCTACCTCGATCGGCGTGTGTGCATTGACTGACTCGAACTCGCAGGCAATATCCACTGCCCGACCTGCGTCTTCAAGATAGAGTCCATCTTCGCAGGCTACCACGCTCCAGATGAGAAGCATCGCTCATCTGTATGCAAGTCTCTGAACCGCATAGCTGGCTCACTGACTCCGCGAAGCCGATCAAGTTCACCTTCCTCCTCTACTTTGGTAGAAGAGGAGGCTGAGAACAAGCTTTGGACACCTGCTTATACGAGGGTCGATGTATCTCCTATCAATGGCACAGTCTCCTTTGACCATTCTCCCGATGCTTCTATCAAATTACTGATACCCGAACTAGAACATGCGGGTTTCGACGTTATCAGGACAGACGCCACTACTGACCTGGACGGTAACACAGCCAGGCATTTGCGCTCCTCTCCAGCCTTTAGATCTGGATGGTCAAGATTCTCTGACATTTTCACTTTCTCGAGGGATTGGCAGAAGGCTCACGTAGATAATTGTGAGGCATGCCGAGAAGAGGAAGACGCCCGAACGGAGCGAGAGCAGCAAAGTCGTAAACCCAGGACGAGCGGTGTAGGAGCCAGTGCTGGACGTGAAATAGGCGAACCAGAAGCATTAGAAGAGCCGCTTCGACAAGGCATTTTTGCTATTGAAGGCATGACTTGCGCGTAAGTCTACATTGCGCAGAGTCAGAGTATCGCAACTTAACTGAAATATTAACCTTCAACAGTTCCTGCATTTCCGTCATCCAGTCTACGTTGGCTCCTGAAAAGACGCCAGGGGTTACCTCTGTTCAATTGATCCTGGTAGACAACTCGGCAACCGTAGTTTACGACCCGGCCATTATCAGCGAAAACGAGATAGAAGAGATTATCGAGAACGCTGGCTATAGTGCGAAGTTTATCTCGAGCAAACCTGTGATAGACTCCAGTCATTCAGCTCCACAAGGGCGCTCCAAACAGAGCAAATTACAAACATCCCTCTATCGGGTCAATGTCAGTATCGGTGGAATGACGTGCGCATCATGCGTGGGAGCAATCGGCAACATCCTGAAGAATATGAAAGGCGTGAAAGATCATAATGTGAATCTTATGAGCAGTTCAGGCTATGCTATCGTGGAGGACAAGTCATTAGCCTCAAGCATTGCAAGCGAGATCGAAGACCTTGGTTATGAGGCAAAAGTTATGAGCGTTGAGCTAGTGAAAGATGACAGTCAAGAGAAGGGTAAAGGTGTTGATAGTCAACGCCCCGCCAGAACGGTGCATGTGAAAATTGAAGGATTCTTCTGCGAACACTGTCCTGCTAAAGCCAACAAAGTACTGGAAGATCTATCCAAACGCCTCAAAGTCGAATATACGCCTTCGAGCCTCGAAAGGCATGTATCTACACTCACCTATTTCGCCAATCCACCAGACTTCACGCTTCGTACAATACGCCGCGCCATTGCAGAGCTCGGCTTTACAATGACCATCGAGAGGTCAGAAACGTCGCAAGATCGCGCTCGCAAAGCTCAAGCTCGAGAAAGAAAACGTATTCTTATTCGACTTGCGATTTGTACCATCTTCTGCATTCCTACACTCGACATTGGGGTAGTATTCGCGTCCCTCTTACCGGATGACAATCCAACAAAAATGTACTGGCATCATCCAGTCTGGGGAGGAGCTTCCCGGATCACAGTCTCTTTATTTGCCTTGGCTACACCAGTACAATTTGGTATCGGTCAGTTCTTCTACGAGCGGGCCTACAAGAGTCTGCGCGGTGTATGGCGTCGAAGGAAGGGAAAGGTAGACACGAAGAAAGTTTGGGTAGACCGTCTACTCAGGTGGGGTTCCATGGATACGCTTGTAGCTCTTGGGACTACAATAGCCTGGGCCTCTTCGCTTGCATATATGACTTTGGACATTGTAGGGCTCGGAAGCGGAGAAATGGCATACTTTGATACCAGTGTCTTCCTCATGACTTTCATCTTGGCAGGCCGATATCTTGTAAGCTTTTTAACCGTAAAAAAAAAAAAAGCGAGACCTGGTGAGATTTGACTCGCTGCTTTGCTCACAGGAAAGTGTCAGCAAAGCGCGTACTGGCGATGCCATCACGGAACTTGGCAAGCTTCGTCCGAAGAAAGGCTTACTGTACGAGGATGACAAGCCGACCGAAGAAGTTGAAAGTGCATTCATCGAGGTTGGGGACCGCTTGCTAGTGCCTGTCGGCATGTCACCACCTGTGGATTGCCGACTCGCAGAAGGAAGCCCAGCGACGTCTTTCGATGAAGCCTCTTTGACCGGCGAATCTCGGCCAGTAGGCAAGAAAGTTGGAGATACAGTCTACGCTGGAACATACAATACCGGCCCTTCAGCAGCAATGGTAATAGCAGAAACGTACGATGGCGAGACTGTCATCGATAGTATTGCATCTGGAGTTCGAGATGCAATGTCGAAGAAAGCGAGTATTGAACGCTTCGCCGACGCCGTTACTGCTATATTCGTCCCCTTTATTGTCGGTGCCAGTATCCTTGTCTTCGCACTCTGGATGATTCGTGCATACTCTGGCCATGTCCCGGAAGAATGGCTCGATGATCAGAAAGCTGGCGGATGGACCCTCTTCGCTCTCCAATTTACTGTTGCGACACTTATCGTTGGTGAGTATGAGGCCCGTTTTCTACAGCCTTTTGCTGACATGCGTCTCCTTCTTCAGCTTGCCCTTGCGGTCTCGGCCTCGCAGCGCCTACCGCGCAATATGTCGGCGCGGGACTTGCAGCAAGAAACGGCATTATGCCCAATGGAGGAGGTGAGGCGTTCCAGGCCTTTACCCATATCGATGCAATAGCCTTCGACAAGACCGGTACTATCACAATGGGAAAGTTCCAGGTTTCCGATAACGAATTACTTGGCGTACTGCCGGAGAATGATTTATGGGGCCTCATTTCCGTCGTGGAGCAAGCTTCGAATCATCCTGTTGCGCGGGCAATTGACCTTTCTGCACAAGAGAAGATCAAGAATCTGAATAGCAAAGGACAGTCGGAGAGGCCGAAAGTGCTCGACACGGAAGAGGTGCCAGGCCGCGGCATGAAGGCCAAGGTGAAGCTTCAGGATAAATCGACATACGAAGCGCTAGTAGGCAACGAGAAGCTGCTCATCGAGAATGGATGCGATGTATCTTTGAACAATTTCCAGCTCCTGCAAGCTTGGCAGGGTCAAGGAAAGAGCGTTGTTCTCGTAGCCGTGAAGAAAGCTGGCGAGTCGAAAACTGTCCAGAAGTACGAGATTGCGGCTCTGCTTGCGGTGGCGGATCCATTGAGAGCCGAAGCACGCTTTGTCCTCGACTACTTCAAGTCGAAAGGTATAGCAACGTATATCGTTTCCGGGGATGGCCCCGCAACGGTAAAGGCTGTCGCGAGAGTGCTTGATCTGCCAGAGGAGCGGGTCGTTGGAGGAGCAATGCCTGAGGACAAGCGTGGCTTTGTGGAACGGCTGCAAAGTCAAACGAAGGATGTCAGAGGCTGGAACGGAAAGCTTCAATCGAAACACAAGCTTGTTGCGTTTGTTGGAGATGGCATAAACGATTCCATTGGTAGGTCTTCACGCGTCACTAGCCCAGCAGCCGCTGCATTGACGTTGTTTCCCAGCACTCGCGCAAGCAGATGTGTCCATAGCACAAGGTGGCGGCAGTCATGCAGCGACGGCGACAGCCGATTTTGCGCTCATCAGCGAGTCTCTCCTTTCCATCATAACGCTTCAAGCCATAGCAAGAGCGACCTATAGGCGCATTATCAGCAACTTTTGCTGGGCGTGCGTTTACAATATAGTCTTGATACCGCTTGCAGCCGGCGCTTTCTACGACTTGGGCAGAACGAAGCTGCCTGCGGTTTGTAGGTGCTCTTGCAGATGCTTCCGCGTATACGAATCGGTTGCTGATGCTGTAAGTCTTGCTCACATAGGGGCCTCGCTTGCTATGGCATTGTCCAGCGTCAGCGTAGTGACCAACTCATTGCTTTTGCGCTACACCTTCAATGTGCCTCGAGAGGTCAAGCGTTTCCGTGACCAATGTTAGCAGACGAGTCCACCTGGGTGAATCGTGCCTGCAACGTACAAGTCCACTTCGCCAACTGCGAACGTTGGTCTTCAAACCATTCTACTATCTGAACTCCATCAATTATGCATTGCCATTCTCTGAAACCGATGATGTCGATATCCGCTTGCAATGCATGTAGTCGATGAGATGGTGACAAAGGTGGGGCAGAAGGGTAACTGCCAGAAGGTCGAGAAAGTGAAAGGGTGGTATAGACCACGTTTATCGCTTGCCGCCAGCCTTCATGTTCTTCTTGCTCATCTTTGGTTGCGCAGACGGGCTGTAACAGGAACGTAGTGCCGTAGTCAGCTTTCAAACAATTCCTAGCCGGCATTGTCGTTTTGGGTTAACGCACCTTGTTGGTCTTCTTGGCTTCCTCAGAGGCCTGCTTCTTTTGCTTCCCTGCGCGAGGGCAGCAGTTCGTGCAGCGGCACGGGCTTCTGGCTTCTGGTCTGTAGTTGCAGAAAAAGGTGATGGATGAATGATCGCCATCAGCAGAAAAGTCCAGCATTTCTCCCTCTTCTAGACAAGTGGCATAACGACAACTGACTTCTGCGGGCTGTGATATCGGCGATTGAGAGACCTCCGACACCTCTATTGGCCTTGACGGTCTTGCGCGAGCGCTTCTTTGCGACTTCCTCGGAAATACCCTTTCGGTTCACACGTCTGCAGACAACAGTCCAGGCGATCTTTCTGGGGTTCTTTCTCTGCTTGAAGAGGGACACGTGCTTGCTGCTGGAGAATCGGAAGACCTTGCTGTCCAGGCGGACGTATAGTCTACCCTTGCCTGTGAATATGGAACAGTTTCCGTCCCAGACGCAACTATCCTCATCGCGACTATCTTCACTACTCGCTTGTTCTTTTGCGAAGAGCATGTGACTCGAACATCAAACGTATTGCCAGGGTATTTTGTATAGCATCTGCAACTGCGACCTATACGATGTCCCGGTGACGCGAGTTTCAACGAATTGGTAGCCGCGCCAGCCCCTACGTACTTCAATCACGATCCAAGCGTGCAGGAGTGTCAGAATCTTGAAAACTGTGATGCAGGGTGAGTCGATATGACCTTCCTGGAGATCTGGCAGATAGTCGAAAATTCTGACGAGCCCAGAGCTGCAAGACAATCATCGTCAGAACATCAAAGTGCCAGACTTCAGACTTTCAAGCATGCATTTGCAGTAGCGCTCCTCTTTTGAGCTTTTGGGCGTCATCTTCTGTGCTTACGCTCACGCGTCAGCCCCCTTGCTCAGAAATCCCGTATATAGTTATTGCCTGGCGCAGCTTTGCTGTTCAGTAGCATTCCTCATTGTACCCATGTACAAGCAGCGCTCGGTACCAAGAGTGTGTTGCAGTACAACAATAGTATCTCCATAGCGAGAGCTCCCAGCAGAGAGATTTCTGCATGTCTACGCTTGTGTGCCCGCGGCCGGCGACAGCCAGTGGCGGCACGTATTACATCACGGCGGCCGGAACCGTCCGGACTGTAACAATGCGGCGCGAAGCTGGCGTGTCTTGTTGAACGCCCATGACCCTTCCTGCCCGCGTCCAAGTTCGGTCCCCCTTGTACATCATGCTAGCAGCTAGCTGTTTAGCAGAATAGGGGTGTCTTACGACCTCGATCCAGGCTATGAAAAATCACAGTCTCTTTATCGATACTGAACGTAGACGTAGGTCTAGCTCTAAAAGCAGCGTGGGCTATGACATCGTTTGGAGATATGACAGTATCATCTTCAAAGACGTTGTACACGATACCACAGGCCAGGCAGGCCAATTCAGGAACGGATTCTTGGCAGCGTCTTCAGAGTCTAATAGCTTCAAGGGAGTCATTAACACGTGTCTCCTAACGACTCCCCTATAGACTGGTCCCATATGGTATTGATGAATCCGAGTCGAATAGCTTTTCCAATGTAAAATGGTACTGCTGCGTTTCCAGGGTGTGTACTCCGGCAAGTGAACTTGCGGGGACCAACAGAGAAGCTTCGCTGCGTAACA
>JAMALA010000107.1:0-10215 GCA_023628255.1 Cystobasidium sp. 2NF920 | reverse complement strand
AGCATCGCGTCGATATGGCTCAGAAATACCGATGATGATGCGAAGAACAACCTGTAAGCGTATGGCTATGCCATGTTTCATGTTCATGTTCATGCCATGTTGTATCCAGGAGAACACAGGCAAGCTACAGTACTTGTACATTCACGCGTCTTGCTTTGCCTTGCTCGATCGTTTTTGTAAAGATGGGGTGACAAGTTGATTGATTTCCGTTTGTGTTGATATGAGATTACCATTATAATGAGATGTAAGAAGCCGGTGAAAGTAAAGGACAATGAAACAATACTCATGTATACATACAGTTGTAGCATGATCTCCTGTGCTGAATTCCAATAATAATGATGTATAAATAATAATGTTTGACACCACCCGCATGCCTTTCAGTCGAGTGAAAGAACGGTGGCTGCATTGCAGTGCAAACACGCCCAGCTTGCTTGCTTGCTTTGCTGTGAGCGACAAGAGCGAGTTGCCATCCCATCAACCAAGGCCAACAGGAGAAGAGAGGAGAGGAGCAAGAGTGTGATAGTACGGTACATATACATTCTCAGGGACGACGACTACTACCTCGACGCTCAGCCAGCTTCGTGTAGCTAGCTCAAAGAGACGACAACTACAGCGACAGCGGGAAAAGGCTGCCAACGCACGCTCACTTGAATAACCCATCCCAACAATGGCCTCATCATCAACATCAACGAGCACACGGCGGCGTAGTAGTGGACGTACAGCATCGTCGTCAAGAGTAGGACTGGCCCTTCTGTGTGCTGCTGCTGCCTCCTCTGTCTACACACAACAAGCCAACGCTCAATCGACCACTGGCGGCGGAACATCAGCGCAGCTCGATGATCTGTATGGATCGTGGTCTACTGGATTTGGAGATGTAATGACTGGTCCTGTGAGTGTTATATATATATACATTACTACTTCTTCATACTCCCCCTATGCCTGCCTGGTGTGTTATCCTCGATGGAGGGAGCGATGGGGGACGCGCTCTATTCCCTGTAATCCTTGCCCGCCAGCCAGCCTCGCTCTCGCTGGGCGTGCCCAAGAGTCAGTCCCTGCAGACGGGGAGGGAGGGAAAGACGATGGGCAAAGTCAGCGACAAAGGACGAATACATTCGAGTACACATAGTCTACACTATCTATTGACTACTTCAAGCACTACTGCTCTTGCCTTCCATCGTCAACGTACGACTGGCCCAGCTGCTGCTCCGCTCGTAAGCACGGCGATGGACGCCATGGCCATGTGCGCGAGAAGAGTGGCTCGGCGAGACACAAGAGTCAATGACAAGGACGATCAATTCAGCAAGAGACAAAATCAGTGGAGAAGCATTCAACGACGAGAAAAACAAGACGGAACGAAGCTAGCATTACCACTCGCTTGTCTTTCGGAACAGTGCAGCGGTATTTGTTCATGCTGCATTGTGCATGCTCTCTATCTCCCTCACTCACCCTCCTTAATCACGCTCAAACAATCACACAAAGCCTTGGGCAAAGCAAATGAAAAAAGGGACATTTCTTTTACTGACTATGCATTCTATTACTTTTTCCTTCTTGCTTGCAACGAATCTGTTTCCCTTTTCATTCCCGTGGTATCAAAAAATGATGTGATGATATAATAAAACAGGGATTCGCCCAACCTACAAACTTCACTTTTACCTACCCTAACAATACGGGAATCGCTTATTCTTTTGATGGAATGGGTCATTTTGAAGAGGCTCAATATAGGTTTAATGCTAATGGTGAGTTCCGTTTTCTCCCCTCCTTTGTTCATTGTCTTTCCTTTCCTTTCCTTGCCTTTCTTTCACACCTCGTCCCGTCCCGTCCTGTCGCTCCCACTCCACCCTTCCAATATATATCATATACCTTTTTCCAAAGTCCCCACATCCACATCTTCCACACTGTGCCCTATTCAGAAGCGAGCGTAGCATACTTCTAAAAACTCAAAAACAAAAACCCAAAGAAACTCCTTTAACTGACGTTTTTTTGAAAATGCCATCTCTCTCTCTTTTGTTCATATTCTTAAACAGGCTCAGAACCACATTGCGTACAAGCAGTCGTCATCTGGCAACATGGCAATTATACAATCAACTCCAATAATTCAATCACTTTGACTCCTATCGAGGGTGATGGTCGTATACAAGTTCAGGACCCTTGTGCTTCTGAGACTAATGTCATTACTTACTATAATCAACCTACGTGAGTTTTGTCCTTTTTCTCTCTCTCTCTCCAGCTTTAGTGGGTACTTTGTGGTGTACCTCGTCAGCGAAGTGTTCTTTGGGGCAATGTCAAAATACTGACTTTTTGAATCTTTTCTTTCATCCCATTCCTCCTTCTTTCTCTTTCTCTTCCTCTTCTTCTTCTTCGTCCTTTATTTTCTTTCATTCCCATATCGGAACTATTTGCCTCTCTTTCCCTTAATAATGCAGTATTATGCAAGGCTATTCCATCACTTTCGACATCAATCACAACCGCAACATGCTCCGTCTAGTCCGATTCGATGGTGCCTTTCTACCTAGATTATATCTCTATTACCAACCACCCAACATGTTGCCAGTCGAACAATTATGGACTTCGGAAGCTTATAAATCATATGAAGAAGCTCAAGGTAGAGGTGACGCTGGAAGATCCAAGGATTTAAGCTCGTTCTTGGTAGTGGGAAGCGCAGCTGCAGCTGGTGTATTGGGATGGAGCTTGATGGCGTAAAGAGAGAATAGCGTACCTTTTCCCAAGCGTACAGATGGTATCCTTCGAAATATTACGCAGGCAACTTTTGTTTCTCACCGATTCCTCTGAACGAACGAAGGGCTACGATTGTATACACAAACATCAAACGAAATAGACGCACATGAAAATCTCAAAGAAGGAGCAAGAAGGCGAAGATGGGAAGAACGGAAGGTCATTTTGGCACAACTGCAAGGCATATCCTCCTGCTGCTCTTTCTCCAGACCTTGACTTCAAGCAACTTATTAACGGACAATCAACATCTTTTGCAACCTCACCAACACGCCTCCGCTTAATGGTTACACCATTCTCTCCCGATGGTCTAGCCTCAAAAGCAACCCCCATCTTCGCCAGCTTTCCCTCATTTCACGACTGAATGTTTTAATTCCTTCGGCCTGATATCATTGTGTTTCCCGCTATCTGTACTTGTTGTGCATTTTACTGTTTTTACCCTTTATCAGCCTTACATTCATTCCGTTTTCATAAACCAGTTTATCTCGCATTTATATCTTTCTCTTTTATTCTCCTTTTTCCCCCTTTTCAAATTCGTGGGTTTGAGTCCTCCTTCAGAGCTCTCTCTCTCCTCATGGAGTATATCTTACTTGCATATATCTCTTCATCACCTTCATATCTGTTGAGAGTGTACGACTGACTGACCATTAGCATCTTTGAACCTGTAATGAACAATGATTCTTCATTCGCCTTTACTCTAGACATGCATAACTTTGGAACGTTGAAGGTTTAGCTTTTCAAGCTACGAGAGTCGTAATCTTCTTGATGTCGCATCAGTGACAGCGACGGGGGCATACTATCCTTGAATGTGTGCATGATAATGGCTTTTTGCTTGTCATGTTCTCCATCATCTCATGTCGTGAATGAACGACTGACTGATCGAGGCCTGGCTCACTTGGTACGCGCGTCCGCAAGCAAGCAAGGCACTGTCTCCATTGTACTGCTTTCGCTCTATCCTCACTCGACACACAAGCACAAGAGCAGCCCAATTGAGTAACATCATCAGACATGGCTGCACGAGTACACCCCTCGCATGCCGCTGCTTCGTCAGGCGCAGTCCTGGTCGGCAATGTCCAGCTCGCCGGCGAACCTCAGCAGCGTCGCTTCGATCCTTACTCTGTGAGTTGGCATTGTGGTGCGAAGAAGAACAGACGATATGGAGTTATATGCTGATCATTGTATCTATGCTACTGCTATTGTTATTCCCAATGGTCCCCCTGCTGTTCCTCCTGTTTCGCTACGTGCTTGTGTCCACGGTACCTCTGCCACGATTACGCACACCTTCCACATCCATCAACCGAACGACAATGTGCACGCACTCGAATCCTACAATGCTATACATCCCTATGGACACCTCGCTACTCTCACTGTGTCCACAACAACCCGTCCATTCAACCAATCAATAGGACAACGGAGGAACGATCCTAGCCATCTCTTCACATGACTTCGTCATCGTTGGCTCAGACACTCGTCAATCCGAAGGCTACTCTATCCAATCTAGGTATACTCCCAGAGTAGTTCCTTTGACTTCAACTACTGTAATCACAATTCAAGGCTTCCAAGGTGATGCAGATACTTTTATCAAGAGATTAAAGCAGAGGATAGAGGTGGGTGTTTGGACATGGCTTGCACTCTCAATACAGAGAGGACTAGCGCCCATCCATGTATGTAGTAACGTCTCAGCTAATCTCTGCACATATGCTTTCTACAGTCATACTCTCACACTCATCATAAAGAAATGGAGCTACCGTCAATTGCAAGAATGATCCAAACTATGCTATACGGCAAGCGCTTCTTCCCCTTCTATACCTATGTGATCCGTAAGTGCAATGCAGCAACACGCATTCAATCTAATTATCAGAGTCGATAGCACATGCTGACTGTTTCCTGTGGTATCTTCTCTACGCTTGCAGTCGGTGGCATTGATCGTGATGGTACTGGTGCCGTGTACTCGTTTGACCCCGTCGGAAGTTATGAGAGAGAATCATGTAGAGCAGCAGGTGCTGCACAGTCGTTAGTCCAGCCTTTCCTCGATGCAATGGTAAGTATTCTATACATTACTGAGAGATGCTGCCAGCGCTATCATATGCTGACCTTGTGAATCTGATCTTTTTCTTTAGGTCAACGGCAAGAATCAACTCCCAGCACCAGGTGAACAACCTCTTCAATTCGGTGAAAGAGCAAATCTACCACTAGAAAGAGTATTAGGTCTCGTAACGGACGCATTTACAGGCGCTACAGAGAGAGAAATTTACGTTGGTGACATGATGGAGTTATATGTCATCAGAGTCATCAGAGATAAAGAAGGTAAATTGACAGGGACGGAAATGGGAGTTTTGCGCAAGGCTCTGAAGAAGGATTAGAGGGAAGCAAAACCGAGTCATGCATTATACACTGGCCTTTGTCTGTAACACGCTTGCAAGCGGCCTTTCCTGTACAAATAGACTCCTGTACCTTTTAGATGGATTGAGGGAGGAATACGCAAAACAGATTACATTATGCATTGCCTCAGGACGTACCATTGATGCAAACGTTAGTCCAATTCAGATATGCAAAGCTCGCTCACTCTCGCGTAGAGCTTTGTCTCACATTGACCTTTTAGATTGCGACATTGTACAACGAAATTACGGGAAAGAGACAATTGCTAGAGAGTTTTTAACGGTTTCGAAGAAAGCGACACTGTTTGCAGGATCGATAGCGGTGTGCGCTTAAGACAACGCAGACAACCCGTAGACTTAGCATGAAAGACCGAAAGCAGAAAGACTGATGTGCAAGTAGTCGTATGCAACTAATCTTCGGCGACTGCGATGAAGATGTATTAGCATGGTCACGCTGTAGTATATGGTGAGAGTAGTGAGCTTACTCTTGGGTGCTAGGTAGAACTTGATAGAACCACCTTCCCATTCGTATGCGACCTGTGTAAGGAAGAATTCCAGTCAGTATACCTTAATCGAAGCCCCTTTCAAGCTGTGTGTAAGCTTACGAGCAGAGGGACGTCATTGCTCATTTGTAGCATGACTTCGCTTGATAGAGGTGTGGATTTGGCGAAGTTGTTCAGGTACTTGATGGAGAAGTTGAGCGAGACAGCTTGGGAGACGTCAATGAAGACATTCCTAGCATCTTCACCTTCGACAGGCTTCTTTGCCTTTTTGGGAGCAGCCTTCTTCTTCTTGCTTGTTCTCTCTTCTTCCTCTTCTTCATCACTTCCATCCTCGGACTCGTCATCATCGTCATCTTCCTCTTCATCGTCGGAGACAGGCTCAGGCTTCACATTAGGCTTTACGTCCTCCTCGTCGTCTTCGTCCATATTCTCATCGCTATCACCGCCATTTTCTTCCTTCTTGACTTTAGAGCCAGCACGCTCCTTCTTGACCTTAGTCTTGGTAGCTGCCTTCTTCTTTGACTTGGGCTCTTCCCAGTCACCAGTGGGCTTAATGGTGACACTACCGCTACCGATTTCACCCTCTGCGGTAAACTTGACTCCTTCGCTGGTAGCTTCGATACGGACGCTCTCTCCTAGATCCTTCAAGTCACGCATGATCTTGGCGAATTCGCTTGATGGCATGCGGATCTTGGCATCGTAGTCGGTCTCTGGAATACCTAGCTGTTCGCTGTCGATATCCATGAGCTTCATCTCGTACTCGCCGACTCGAGCGGCGCCTGTATTATTTCAAACACAGTGGCGATCGCCATGTCAGTATTGCGGGTCTTTGCTTCCAGATGAAATGCGTGTAAATGGACTGCACTCACGCTTGCCCTGGAATTGAAGATTGAGTGTATCGGCATCTTCGCTTGCGGAAAGCTTGCAGTTGTCATCGTTGTTGGCACACTTGATAATCTTCTGGAGCGAACCCAAGTTCATGCCCAGCGTCATATCACGGTCACATCTGAACTCGCTGAATGAGTCTGTCTTGAGCCATAGTGAGACAAGAGCGACGTGAGAGTTGTCCATTGCTTGTAGTTTCTGTTATCCATCGTTGTGTAGAAGATATCGAACAGACCAAATAGAGTAGACGCGCGAGAGGTGCAAGAAAAGAGTGGGACGCGTCAGAAAACGAATGAAGCTCCGACTAGTCGGCCTGAGCTGCCAGTGTGCAGTAAAATGTTCACTCACGAGACCTTCGTCATTGCAGTCTAGATTGGCATCTGAGACGAGTTCCTTGACGGCTGTTGTTGGTTTGCAATTCGATGATTTTCCATGCAGAGGAGATGATGAGCGAAGATTTGGCGAAGACGAGAAGCACTCTCGTCAGTCAAAGAGCATTGAACGTTGTAGGTTTACAAGAACATACCATCGAGGATCTTCTTGAGAAGCTCGGCCTTTTCTAGTGTTGCTTCCTGTATGCATCAAATTGTCGATTCCAACGCGTAAGGAGGGCGTGCATCAGCATCATCTGAAGCTCCACCCATCTGAGGCTTGTGAAGGACGAGCGTATACTTACGAACATGATTATAGGATGTGTAATGTGAGGAAAATAGATGGAGTGAAGCTGTTCCTTGATTGAAGAGTGTCGGATGAGAGTTGGAGACGCGCTGAAAGTTGGCGGCGAGAAGCTCAGCGCGTAAACATCCAGCGTTTGTGGAATGCAGGCAGAGTGGCGAGAAGCAGTCTTTCAGAACATTCAACTTTCGAACGTAAGAGCGTCAAGTAGGAGAGCTTGATCATAATGTCAGTAGAGTCATTGTATAGCCAGTCTCGCTGGTTCCAAGATTGTTTTGCATTGCCACCCAAGATCTACTCGAATGAATGTCCCATCAAGGAATCTGATCTGATAATGTGACTAATAAAACAAGTTGAGAAAGATGAAAAGATACTAAATGAGATATGTCTATGCTTCCCGGAAGGTTTGACGAACTACTGCAATGATCTACTACCACGTCCGTTTACCTCTCCCCTGTTGAATCCCAGCTACCCTTGACATTGTATTATACATGTGCTTGACGCTTCTCCATTTATATGGCTAAAGCCTCTTCTGACACGTCACCGCGTCGCTTGGTCGATCTCCGCTTTTGTAACTTGATGTGACGATGGACGTTCTCTGGTGTAACCATGCGACGACCTAGTTTTGGCATAGCGGCTGGTGTGCCAGCAACCTCAGCGAGCGAGGCATGTCTCTTGACCTTACTGCTGCTGGACCTTGAACCCCAGTTGATGGCTCCAGTAACGTCGCCATTTCCAATAGCATTTGCCCATGAATCTTCGTCTGTCCAGACTTCGAAATCGGCTGATCCCTTGCCTGGTTTAACGACTTCCCAGTATAGCCATGGGATACCAGCATCTCGAAGAGCATAAGCGAAGGACTGGAGAATATTTGCCTTGTTGCTTCCGAGAGCACCCCACTCTTCGAAGAGAACAGTCTTGCCGTATGTGGCAGCTTTCTTCTGACCGGCAATAAGAGCGGAGACTGAAGAGCTTGCTGAAGTTCCGTAGTCGTGTACGGAAATGATGTCGATATTCTTGCAGCTGAATGCCCAGTCTGCCAATGAAGTAGAGATAGTAATACCTCCGCCGGATGTGACTAGGATATTGCTGTTCGAGGGCAGGTTCTCCTTGATGCGTCCGGAACGATCGCATGTCCATGTGGATGAAGCGAGATCCATGTGTCCTTGAGGCTCGTTCTGTGGCTCAAAGGCGTAGATGACTGAATCAAGCTGGGACCAGGGAAGGTTGTCCATATAAGAATTCTTGTGGGCCAAAATGTGGTCGATGCGCTTGTCGAAGTAGGTCATTGCGCTATTGCTAGTGTAGAATTCCGATGCATCCGAAATCTTCTGTGCTCCAGAGCCACCGCTGACTATTCCATAAGCGTAGGCATATTGATCTGTATCCCAGAAGCCTAGTGCGTATCTATCACCGCAAGCAATGATGAGCTTCAGGTTTCGCTCGTAGCATTCGGCCATGAGCTTGTCGATCTTCTTGAGGATGGTATCGTCATATTTGCCTAGTTCCCATTGCTCGAGATCTGGGATCTCATCGTTGCCGCTGCCTTTGTTGTTTGAGTAGATGTGTGTGATGAAGATTCGGACTACGCTCATGCCGGCGCCTTTCATCGCATCGAGAACTGCTATCCGGTCTGAGTCTGGGAGAGCGTAGAGGTAGTAGGAGTTTGCGCCTGAATATGTGAAGAGAGTCAGTGACGAGATCGCATGGAATTGAAAGACGCTAAAGAACTTACCGAAGTAGAAACTTGGTAAAGCATCTCCGCTTATCGAGTATTTTGAGGTAGCTGACTTGGTTACCGAAACAGCTGCAGAAGAAGAAGTCTTCGTTGAAGATGAAGCTTTCGAGGAGGTAGAGGCTTTTGAGCTCGTACTGCCGGCTCCTGGAAGGATCACAGGATATCTTGACGCTGTAGAGGTAGGTGCTGCCAAACTGCTTTGGGCTGCTTTGCTGCTCGTCACTCTGCCTAGTTGAAGCTTTGGGTTCGAAAGTGTCTGCGTTGACTTTTTCAAGTTGATGTTGATTGCTGTCTCTGCGACTTTGCTGCTACTGCCGGAAGCACTTGAGGAAGATGCTTGTTGAGGAGAAGCTGCTGCCATTGCGAAGGCGGTGGCGAAGATCGCCGACATGTAGGAGAAGGATCGCATTGTAGTAGTTTACTTGCAGTTCAGTTGACCAGCAAGTATGTGTAGAGATGAAAGATTGAGGCAGGCTATTCGATAGCCGCTTTAGTTTGCGGAAGAGGGATACCAGTCGAGGTTGCTTGCTCGTAGTGTGTATCTAGAGAAAGGACACCTGGTCTCTGAAAAGATAGTATGTAATTAACTGGTGGTGAATGAGAATGAGTTGGTGAGAGGGAAAGAGGAGAAGGTGAGTCTGGATGCATGATGCATTAGCTCTCGTCAGATGGCATCAATTGTCATCTCGACGACCGCAGCTTCTTCCAAGCCCATGTTATCGAGCCATTCACTCCGATTCTCTACCTGCTTTACGCCAGCCATTGCCGCATTGCAGGCAACTCTGCGGCAGTCTTGGTGACTATGTACTGTAATTGACACTCGCCATCTTGCAGTGAATGTGCTTAATGCCATCAATGCAAGCTTGGGTCTGCTCATGCTGCATCTTGGATTTCCCGATCAGGCTGTTGGCGAGAGGCAGAGATGGCGGGACGGCTTTCCTCTGGATAACGAATGGCAGTAAAGATGAAGGAGCATACGAAGACACACGAAGACACTGATGCAAGACATGATTCATTCATTTAATTAGAGTTCACCATTGATGTGTCATTGCCAGCTCATGTCCGAAACGTGGGAAGACACGCTGCGAGCCGGCACCAGCAAGCCTTCCGTCCGATGAAGCGCAGAATATGAAGAACAGACGGCCGAGCCAGCTGAATACCGCAGCACGGCTTACAGAACAATGTAACGCATCCTCTTGGCTTTTCTTGTAGCTACAAACTGTATCAAATTGCGCAACATTGGCACTTCGCAAGATTGGCGAGCCAAGTGCCGGCTTTCAAGTGACATATGCAGACACCGTTAAAA
>JAMALA010000106.1:0-10730 GCA_023628255.1 Cystobasidium sp. 2NF920 | reverse complement strand
CTGCCTTAAAGTGATCAGGGTTGTTGTGTGTTCTTTACGAACACGAATTACCTTCACTAAGCCGGAATCCAGGACGTTAACGACATTCGGGATAGTCACACTTCGGCAAAAGCACGTGTAAGCTCAGCCGATCGTGGAGAGCTTGACGACCTACGCTGTCTCAGCAATGTTCGTTGACATAATTATGCATGGGTACTCGGATGCTCTCTCGAGGACTTTCTGTTGATCGGAGGGATCTATGCTCGAATGGAGAAGGTGTACCTCGAAGGATTGGGCTGAAGGCTGGAACAAAGATGACGAGCTCTCGAGTTGACTCTTGACCTCTAGAATTTCCTCCAGTCCGGCAAGAAAGACTAAGGAAAGGACATTTTGGTTATGGACAGGTTATACGGGAACAAGAACGGCCTACGAACCTAGTATAGAAGCCACTCCCTTCTGCACATCTTTGCCCTGTTTGCGAGCTAGAGTAGCAATGCAAGCTACTATCAGTGCATTAGGAAGGCTTGCAGGAAGGTTTGGCTGAGTAGTCGGGTCGAGGAAGCCAGTTGAGCCAATCTGAGCGTCTATATATCTCTTAACAGGCTTCTGCGAATAGAGCTTTGCGACCTCCGATGTCGACAACTCTGCGTGCAGTAAAGAAAGTAGAGACTCGAGATAGTGCTCGTTGACCATGAATTGTCTGCCGGGAACGTGTATGGTTGACATTTGACGCGAGGAAAACGCCTTTTCGAAGTAGCGATGGTAATCGAAAGAGTCGAGAGTTGCTGAACTGCACGCGGATGTATGTCAATACGGGAAAGTGTCATTGAGGTCGGGTATACTGCCCACGTGATAAGAATTTTGAACGCAAGCCCATTACATTCTTTTCTCTTTATCAACTCCTGCCGCAGCAGATACAGCAAGAGATCCATCGCAGCAGTTCTCTCATGCGCTTCATCGATGATGAAGTGCGTGACCCCTTCGAGCTCGACGACAGCGTTGTGCACCGTCGATCGGAACATTTCCACGACCACATTGACAGTACAATACGCAATTGAACTTGGCTGGCCGGCAGGCAGACTGCTCGCCCGAGTTCGATAAACGATGCTCTCACCGAGACGCTCGCCGCGTTCCGTAGCAACTCGCCGAGCTAGAGATATGGCTGACAGACGCCGGGGCTGAACGCAGATAATACGGCAACCTTGCGACGTTTTTTGCGACAATGATCAAGTATGATCTGGGGAATTTGAGTACTTTTGCCGGAACCAGTTGCTGCCTCCTGCGAACTTTAGGCAATCAGTCGAAAGTGTACCGCACGACAGTCGAGATAGTACGCGCACACAGATCAGCAGGCAATTGTCGTCTATCTTTCGCAATAGCTCGGGGCCAGCCCTCCGAATAGGCAATACGCTTTCCACCTTTATTGCAGTCACCTTATCGTCCATACCGAGTGGATTGGGTGAAGAACTCGTGGATGTGTACGTAGTGGAGTCCGAAATAGTGAACTTCAGAGAGGCATCTGCCGTCGAAGTAGACCGATCACTGTCTTCAAAGGCTGAGAGAGACGCGCTTTGCACACCAAGACTGTCGCAGGTGCTAATAATCCTATTCAGTCTGCCACTGAGTCTAGACTCAGCATCATCAAGGGTGATGGCTATCTGGGGAAGTCGTTCTTCCTGCGTCCGCCCTTGATCGGGGGACGGAGATATACCAGAAGCCGCACTATTGGAAGGACCGAAAGACTTCCTTTTAGCTAGCAGCAATGGTATAGAGTTCTTGACGTACTGTTCTTTAGCCACTACGAGATAACCATTTGCAGCAGCAGCAGCAGAGTTGACGACACAGCTAGTATTAAGTTCGATTGGCAGTTCCGGTTCGATTTGGCCACAGTTTCCTGAAAGGAGGTGACCAGAGCTAGCGACTAGCGAGGCTAATTGCACATAGGCATTTCCTGCCGCTTGGCCCTTTGAACAGGTGTTCCACCAATCTGGAGTACCGCCAGCCATTGGAGCCGATGACCTGGCCCAAAGGAATGTAATTCAGCTTCTGGGAAGGGTAGGTTGGCTTTTGTGCAAGACATCCGAATGCTTTCCTTCGCTGTTTTCACTGAGGCGGGTGCGTGCATGCGCTCAAGTCGAGATGGAGTAGGAGAGGCAGCGACCTCGCTACCAATCTTGACCGAGGTATATTGCGGATCGATCCTAGCTAGTTCACGCCTTTCCCAAAAAGCTTCGAAAAAATGCACTTCGTTCTCGCTCATACGTTCTGCTAGACTAGTGAATGCCACCATGCATGCTCGTCGCGTGCTTTCACTTCTCCGGAGGAAACCACTAATCCGCCAACCTCGAGGCTAGCGGTCCAATGTAGCTGATGCCCCGGTCCAAAAGACCGATATACGGCTTGCGGGAGAGGCGCATCATGCCTCCAGCACAACGTTTCCACCTTCTGCCTTGCTTCCACGAGGTTACTGCCGTCGATTTGCTGAGCCACCGTGGTCTTGCTGCGTCTTTGTGACGTCCGTATTGCCTGACTCACGCAGCACTTTTAGCAGTTAGCTAGAGCGAAAGGTCGCCACCTGGAAGGCTTGGGCAGAAGAGCTCAAATTGCCACAATGAATGCAGACTTGCTGCAGTCTAGCTTGCATCGGCAACCGTCATAGACTGATAGCAGACGGTCAATACCACACGAGGCTGTGAGAATGTGTAGCAGCTTGCGGCTGGTGAATAGAGCATGGAGATCAGGTGAGGACAAGTATACGATACGTAGCTGGGCATGTACGGAATGGGCTGTCCACTGTTTGAGATCAGTACAGTGATGTGCCCGAAGTTAAGTCCTCTACGCTTCTTATTTTCAAAGCTGACATGGACTGCATACACGAAGCTTTCCTCCAAGGTCAGACAAGATTCTGGAAATAATCGGCCAGCCTCTCAAAGCATTCGCTCCAGGCTTCAGACGGATGCAAGCTTTATTGCTGTCACCGGACGTAGGTCGAACAACACTCTCGCAGGACATGCTATGGTATTAAATTCCACCTCCCAGCCCAACCTCCGGCCTAGCACTTCGGACTTGTTGGCCCTCCCCAGCATCGCCAATCTCGTAAACTTCGCTATCGATATTCCAATCCGGTAAGCAGAAACTTTCAACAGGAATTGGACCACGCGGAGTCACTTCACAACAAAGGTGTAACGTTGCATCACGTTCTGCAAGAGCCTGCGTCCTTTCTTAGATTGGGCGAATTATCGTCTAACCGCCATGCCCATGCCCGGGCGAGAGAACGCCACCACGACCGCTAAAACAGAGCGCCGAAAAGTCGTAAGATTGATATAAGTATAATAGATGAAATCACAGAACTGTTAAAGCCTTTTGCAAGTATGGTGTGGCTGTGACTGCTGGTTGTGTAGAGGATTGGAATCTAGCAAAAGGAAAAGAGCCCTCCGCGCAATATCCAAACACACGGGTAATGAAACGTACACACCGGAGGAATGCACACGTAGCAGGCTGAACCGGCGTCCGTTTGTCCGATGTCACATTCGTATCACATGTGAGTTTGAGTATCTCAGGAAGGGGAGAGTCGTCACTACTGTGTCCGAGGTATAGGGACTAACGGCTAGGCGGGGCGGGGCAACAACTTAGCAGACTCACCTAGAGGCTACAACTATATTTATCCTGTACTCAAGTCCTCACTAGACTGTCCAGATACGCATACTGATTTATAAGAAAATGATCAGAAGTGCCCAATTTTTGGCTAGTCTAACATGGAGATACTAGCCCTTAAGGCACTCAGGTGATTGACTTATAGCTTTATACGGTTGATCTCCTCCTTTCCTGGGCTCCAGGCAACCACTTCGCATTTCAACAAGCTTACCGATGGTCGCCTTCTCTAACTTCGTAACAGACACTGCAGGAAAGGCCTGCAGTACCTTCATCCCGAAAATCCCCAAGAGCCAGCAAAACTTGTGGCGGCCGACAGGAGCTGTTGCTTGCTGGGTCTCAGCCTCAGCTGTCCCTTGCTCCGATACGAGGCCGTCATCGCTGTCCTCGTCGCTAGAGTCAGAGTCGCTACCTCCAGCAACGGACTCTGCGTATGTTGTAGTCCGATCATCGTTGACGGCGACTGCAGTCATGCAAGTCAATTGACTGCCCTTCGTGTCGTATGTGCTGAGAGGCTCAATGACTTGAACATCGTCTGGACCTGCGGACATATTGAGAATGGACAGATTGAATGTGTTCACTCCAGCGGTTGCAATATAAGCAGCGGTCGTCTTGATGGGAGTCTACAAGGCCGAATCATCTCCGATGCAGTCCTCGGTTGACTGGGAATTACTGCTGAGTTGTCCTTTACTCTAGGAGAGTACCTTTAAATACCGTCCCTAGTTTGAGTAACTGCAAGTGGCAGAGTACGCAAACCCTCTGAACACTCTGCAAAGTGCCTTGTGCGTTTCTTTGCGGATGAAGAAGACGCTTATTTCATATTTCTTCGTAAAGGTGATCCGAGCGGGCAGCCAAGTTGGCTTCTCTTGTCACCAGCCTTTGTCATGTGGACCTGTTGCTTTTGTGTACAAATGCATGTTTTCATCTTGTACCAGCGAGTGCCTTACGTCTGTGCAGTTCCTAGCATTATTGTAACTCGATATGTGAAACTTCTGCTCCCGAGGTTGGTTGTATGGCATCGGAGAGGTACATGCGGGTACGCTACCTTGCGTACCGTACAAAAGACGCGTTTTTGTTCTTTTCCCTTTGTCGCGTGCCAAACCGATCTTAGCGTACGGCCGAGGCGGACCGGACCCCTTTTTGTTTGCGCTTATTGACACACTCAAGGCTTTTGTGTAGCAATGGCACAGCATCCAGCCTATACTTGACGATGGTAGTCGCAAAAAAAATGACTGGTCCGCTCTTGTTCCACGCTCCCAAAGACAAACACGGATCTCGACGGCTAGAAAACACCCTCCTCCAGCAGCATGAGTGGGTTTGACGACCCAGCTTTCCAAGCTTGGATTCAGCAGCGTGATGAGGCGATGGTCAATGCTTTCCATGAAACCTTACAGACCAAGGTGACGGAACAGACTAGGGAGATCGAACGCCAGGCTCGAGAGCGCTTCGACACTCTCGTAGCAAGCACTTCAAAACTTCAGGTAACTAAAGATATAGCCTTGAAGGACGCTTTGCGGAAGATAGATGAACTTCAGGAGGCAGTGCGCATTCGACAGCAAGATGTAGTAGATCGCCGCGCACGTGATGGTGATCATCGTACTAACACGGTCAGGTGGGCTATCCCAGACATCTACGGTGTTTGGCCTTCTTAAGACTACTTTGCTGATCCGCATTAATTCAGCCCGATCCTCCGACCAGCAATCTCCAACGCTGACGGGGAAGGCCCGAGGGCGCCCACCTGTGAGCCTGAACAAGTCGGTCGAGCTACGGTCTCTGGGCAGCAAGCCGTCCATGCGGAGACACGACCTACTGCCACGCCTGGTCACTTAAGAGGCAGAAGCAAGCAGCCTAGGCCTCGTACACATATTCATCGATTAATGAAGGTGGAATTGGATGCGAATCAACAAGTCGTCAAGGTAAGAAGCGTCTTCATTGTATTTATAGAGCTCAGCCCCTTGCTCTTGTAGACTGCCTTTACTACTCATCTCCGCATTTTGTGGGGTGCTCAGGATGCCAATGCTGTCCTTCCGACCCCACCAACAACACAGGTTCACGCATTCGGCTCAAGATTTACAAATTCAAACGATGTAGCGGCAGCACTCCGGTCCCCTCGGTTATTAATAGACAAAAGCCTGGTAATGGTATCCCGCACCTACAGATGTCAAAATTTAGGAGGAAAAAGAAATGCTGTAGAGTTCCTAGAGGAGGACATTCTCGATTATATGCAGACATACTGCGCTAAATACGGGCTATACGTATGGTCTCCGAATCTTTCAGAATCGCCGTACTCAATCTACAACTCTGCTTGCCGGCTGGTGGCTCTGACCACTTTCAGACATGCACTGAGTATGGACGCCTACGCATTTACTGGAGTGGACACTACCGCAGCAGCCGACATGGAGATACTCATCCGAATCTATGATCATTTCGTTCATCACCTACAGCCGCGGTTGCGTAGCAAAGAATCTCGCAATCCAGGAAGTGTGATGCGTTCGGCACGCCTCAACACTATATACCGACGGCGCAATTCGGTAGGTTCGCACCAAATAGACAATTTCAGTGGTCGTGGACATTTGTCGTTCGCCATATACTTATTGACTTTCGAACGGTCCCCTTCTAGCTTGCAGCGGCACGTTTAAAATTCCTACGCCAGAATCAATATTCCCGCCGTTACCAGATGTTGGTCTGCGATCCCAAAGCGAATAGTGATGATGAGGTAGATCTGGAGGACGGTCATTACGTGATCAAGAGACGCCTGGAGCGTTCCGTCCAGGCTGAAACCTTCTTCCGACGCCTCGACCATCTGCGCCGCTCGACTATTCTTAAAGAGGGAGGGCAATGGCGCGAAAGGCGCCGCAAGATAATATCGAACCAGCCTCCATCCGTGTTTCCACAGCTTCCAAAAGCTATGCCCATCGACTACTACTCCCCAGAATTCTTCAACGATCTTTCCGGGCCGCAACAAACAACGTTTGCGAATGTTAGCATTGTCGCCCTCTCTCCCGATACTTCTCAGATACTGACCAACAGCAAGAAGCATGCAGACGAGATATTATCAGATAAAACATTCTTCGATAAGTACGCAGAGGGAATTCTGACCCAATATATACGGAATCTCGAAGTACCGGATGACCAGGAGGACACTTCCAGCCAAGATGGCTACAACACGGAATCCAATCATAGCATGGATACAGGGAGCGGGGATGAAAGCATCGCGGATAACACGAGCACAACACAAGAACAGGTCGCCCACTTTGTCAGTATGGCCAAGCAGGCTGGTGCCTAAGGGTAGGAGAGTCTCTTACTATCCTCGCCAAGGAATCATTATCGATGCGGTATGGTATATCACAATCCGGTTGCGTAAAGTCTACCGATCGTGGCAGATTGTTGGTTCACGTAGATGCCTGCCTGTCTTTTCTTTCCTGTTGTGCGATAGCTGCTTATATAAGCTGCCAGTCCTGCCCTTTCATATTAAGATTACTGTAGATCCCAGGCCCCTTGACTTTCAAACTGTCCCCTTCTAGCTTTCACAGCACGTTTGAAATTTCTACGCGAGCAGCACTTTCCCGGCCGTTACCAGATGTCGGTGCGCAACCCGAAAGCGAATGGTGATGATGCAATAGATTCCGAGGCCGGTCACTACGTGATCAAGAGGTGCCTGGTGCATTGGGGTCAGGCCGAAACATTCAAACGGGGCCTCTACCATCTTCGCCGTCCGATCCACTATCTTCGAAGGAGGGGGCAAACGGCGCGAAGGCCTCGCAAAGTGACTTTGACTCAGTCGCCGTATTCTTTCCTCGGAAAACGCCCACCCTGTATACAAGCGGCTTGAAATTTCTTGATTTATCGAATCCCGGTCCTCCTTGAAAATTCAATTGCACTGGAAAACCAGCGTAGTACTGTGCACTCCGATAGACTTATGCAAGCACCCGTCTTTCCAGAAGGGGGGGGGGGGGGGGTAAGGGCAGTGTATACATTGCCCTTAAAAGCGATAGGAGGGTCGCCCAGCGGAGCATAAACTTGCTCTTCTTGTACAGACTCTATATGATCAGCAACATGATAGGAGGCCGTTGCGCCGCCACTTACCGCAATTGCACAGAAAGAGCTCCCATGATTAGAGTCTGTTCGGCTATTTGCGTGCGTCATCACCCCGGACTCTGCCGCACACCATGGCACATGGCGATAATGACTGGCTGATCGAAAGAGATGAATCGACGAGCCATTCAAAGGACGGCAGAGAAGACGTAACCTCAGCCAAGATGGCAAGGTCTGGTATGTGTACAGGCGCTTAGTGCTTGCGGGAATACGATAATTCTTGTTGGCATGACCACAACAACCTAAGATTTGCTACACCTAGAACTGTCAGTTACAGCTGAATCCAAAACTCCCCCCCCATGCACTAAGTCAGAGCAGCTAATAGTGTGGCACATGACTCGCCGAGTCTAAGTCTGAGACTGGTGAATGCTGGTTTAGCCAAAGCTTTTCTTAAAGACAATGCGATCTGATCCGCCATTGTAATAAGACTCGATTCTATCTGTCCCAACATCCTCTCCAAAAGTGTGCGCTCTGATGTCTAGACGCTTGTCCTTTCTCTGCTGATACGCCTGGTCTGTCAGAGTAATGGAAGCCATGATGTCGTTTGCTTGGGCTGCAGTACCGACACCTACTGTTGCTCCTACTATAACAGCGAGAAGGACGATACCACCACCTATCCAGTACCATTTCCTCTTGCCTTGGAATAGGTTACCACCGATGAGAGTGCGTTTGTTTTGGGAATGAATGGCTCCATACTCTACATCTGAAGATGAAGAGTGAAGTGCTCCTCCTGCTCCTAGCTGTTTGTCTGTATACTCTTCATTCGGATTAGGGGTGTATGCGAATGTGGCGTTGTTGTTCCCGAACGAGGGAGAGTGAGGCACCTCGGGGGAGTCTTCGTAGGGTATTGCTGTGGTGGTCAGGTTGTTACTGCTGTTATTGTTGGTGTTGGCAATGCTACTGCTGCCTAGATCTGGGAAACCGTGGGGCGAGGCGGCTGCATCGTGGAGGACGAGGGGAGAGTGGACGTCGATGGCATCGTGGGCTTGATGGGCCATGTTGAACCGAGATGTAGGAAGTGAGATGGAGCAGAGTCAAGCTGGAGTATCTTGACCAAGAACTAATCTCTTGCTATCTATCCTGCTCAAGCTATGGTAATCAATTTCTCCCCTGTGAGGTAGACGCAAAACAGGAATCTCGACAGAGGCGCGGGCGGGGTGTGTGTTGGACTGGCTGGCGGGCGGGACTGACGATACGGTAGATGGTGATGTGTAAGGGGTGTAAGTGTACTGTCTACTGTATCAAGTGCGATAGTCAGCTCCGTCCACTGTACTCCATCTGACCCAGCTGAGAACGAACGCCACTCACTCTATCAACACCGAGCCAGCTGGGAAATGCGCACAAGTATGTTGGAGTAGAGTAGATGGGGGGAAGAGTGGTGTGATGGGGAGTGAGGAGCGAGTCAGTAGCAGTATTATTGTGCTTGCTTGTGCTTGCTTGCTGTCGGTGTCCGAATCGAATACCGTGGTCCCTGGAATGCGAGGATTAGAGCATGGCAGGTGGATGTCAACAATCATGCAATGCCGATGCACCGCAGATACCTTTTGAGTGACTTGTGAGGGTAAACATGGCTTGGGATTAGCTGAGGGTGTGTCATTACTCTGCTATTGCTGCAGCTCCTCTCATTTGCTTACTGTCTGTCTGTCTGCTGCTGCCTTCAGCTTCAAGTCTCCAGCTTCTTCGACGCCTTCAAAGTGCACACTGTCATCACTACGCCCATCAACATAGTGACTGATGGCACATCCACAGCACAGCGTGGTCTGCGAAGTTGTGATTGTATTGCTGTCCATCGTGCTCTCCTCCTGCCTTACCATCGCCTAGCTCTCTCCGCCGTCTTTCAAATCTCTCTTGCCTTGCCGTGAACATGACAGTTGATGAACACTTGCTCTAGCGTGGTGCGATGAAAGCTCCGTAAGAGAAGGGAGGAAGGAAGAGTAACAAGAAAAGATGAGTTGGTAAGAAAGGTACACTACGCTCACTCTCACCGTTGCTCGTCTTTCTTTCTTTCTTTAATTAAATCAAGCTTTCTCATCCGCAGTGATGAGCAGCAGGTCGATCATCAAAAGGCACCTTTCTCTTATCTTCATCATAGTAGTCTACATTCTACACTGTAATAGGAGTATAACTTACATAGCTAGAGTCCTAATACAACTCTTTGGTGCTACACAGAAGCACGACATGGAAATTGACTAAGATTGACTCTCCACATTCATGAATCACATCACGTGACATCTTTCGGCTACCGACTCTCGTCATAAAACTGTGAGCCCAGAACAATGTAAGGACCTCATAGAATATCAGTCATAAGCTTCAACTACAAGTCACTCTTATTATCAGACGAGGCGCGAGACAAAATCGGTAGTGGTATAAAGATTACTGCCAAAAATTGTCCATTAATCAAATGAATCTGAAAAAGAGAGAGAGAAAAACTAAATGAAACAGAAAAAAAAAAAGGATATCATGAAGAAAATCGTATAAGAGTATTGACTGCGGGTACGTTGGGAGGGAGGGAACATATAGCAAGAGGGATTCTATTCTAATTTGCTATATATTGAGCGAGAAAAAGGTATTGAAAAAGGTATTTGAGAGAACTACTAGTTCCCATAATATAGACAAAGTCATCACACTCTTCCCGCCGCTTAGCTTGCCATCGTTGGAATAGCAGCATAAAGACCATCATAAGGAGCGTCATACGAGCAACCACTTTTCGTAATATACCACTGAGCAGTATCCGAGCTATCAGCCCATCCATTACCCTGTCTATATGTTGATGCCCCCGAAGGATAAGCAGTAGGTGTTGAAGCAGTCAAGGTGATTGTGGTACCAGTTGCTACATATGTAGGTGATAAAGTAGCTTGAGTACCAATAGGTTCACGAATTTCTTTACTGCACGCAGAGTTGTCGACATCGGAGGTCGCAAAGCTCATCTCGCAGAAGCCTGTTAAGAGATATATAGACGCTCAGATTGGCTCAACTGGCTTCCTCGACCCGACTACTCAGCCAAA
>JAMALA010000105.1:0-10557 GCA_023628255.1 Cystobasidium sp. 2NF920 | reverse complement strand
AATAAATCCTTTGATAGGTTAATGATTCATACAAGTACTGGATCTAATCTACAGTGCGCAGTGTGATATCCTGACACGCCCTGTGCCACTCTTGCTGATTCGCAACTAACTGTTCTGGACTCGGGCAGCGACTTGAGACGCAGAGGGCTCAAATGGCAAGGCAATTTGAAGAGCTCACCAGATCCTGGGCAAACACATCATCAGACAGTCAAGAACAGCGTGTTCAACGAGAGGAAGTTGCCAAACGTATGCGTGCGCAATACTTCGATCTCGACCCTTACATACGTGGTCGTGGTGCATATCATCGCCTGGGGAACATTGTTGGGAAGTACGTGCATTCGGCGGGTGTACAGAAGGGGCTATCGCTGATGCATTTTCCATTCGCTAGCGGGTTAGTGGCTTTCCACTACCCTGGTGCCCATGAGTTATCGTCCGGGGAGGTCGAAGTCCTAGGAATCGACGGCAGCAAGGAAACGCTGGAATCGGCCTTGAGAATCACGCGATCGTCATCCAGATCCATCGCTAAGCCGAAAGAACAACTGACTGAGCATACTTCGCATAATGACACACCCGCTGCCATGGCTATGCCGGCCGACCAGATCGCCCCGCCGTCACCAGCACCTCGCAATGAGATTGCACCTTCGAAGCTTGCACAAACCTCAAATCAAACTCATCCTCCATCTGACCCGGTATCAGGGTCGTCGGTGAATGGTGCACATCCAGATCTATCTCGACAGTCCAGCCGCGGCTCTTTTGCTTCAGGTTCTTTCGCCTCAATAAATGGATCGATACCCACTCAAAAGAGTAGAAAAAGCAGCAAGTTCAAGAGACGCCTGACTTCAACAGGTCGTCGCATGAAACAGTTTGGATCCATGCGGTCTTTAGACAAGAAGAGCGGCTAGCAGAGCAATGTGTACAATACCACCATTCCCGAGATAATTCTAGGACATGTAGCATAATTCCCGATCGTGCGACTGACTGCACCTCATACATACGCACTCTGGCGATCGCCTTTCAGAGCCGTCCGCCATGTTATGTTTCCTATTACTGGAAGTGTCTTTTGCGCTAGCTGAGACATCCTCGGAACGCTGAATGCACAGTCTGCCATCAGCGATCCATTTGAGACGATCTCATGCTTAGGGATGCGGATCTTGAAGCAAAGACTTGTCGTCTTTGAAATCAGAGATGTCTGCCGTGATAGAACTTGCGCCTGTTTGATGCAGGTAGGCATTGTTTTCCTGGAATGGAAAACCGCCTGAGCGGTACGGTATGATTGGCTCTTCGCTCAGATACACTCCAACCAACGGTATACAATGCATCCATTGAGTAGGCGGGGGAAGCCACGCTCGGAGCCCAACTGGTAGGGCATATCAGGGTTCTGCAAGGGGTTGCTAGACGGTGCACGTGACCAAGAATCCGTTTCTGCACGTGACCATTGCAAGGGCGTGCATAATTTTCAGTTGATCTGATTCTCTAGCTATCGCGTATATACTTCAACTGTTGCAAAGTGGAAAGGTTAGACAAGCCAGCAGTGCTTTTCTCAAACTGAATCCCGGACTCCTCTCGAGGTTCCGAGATCCAGCTGCAGCAGCGTTCTGAGGACTGTCCAAGCGCCTTGGAGAGGAAACGAGAAGAGAAAGTTAGAAACAGAGAAGTTGGTACAGGAGCAGAGAAGACAGAAAGAAATAGAGAGAGATAACTGGTGAAGGCTTCCACGTCAACGTCGCAGTGCAGCAAGACGATGGGCGGAGTAACCTGCGCTGTGTCGAAGCGAGGCCTGCAGGACAGCGAGCAGGAAGAGCACGCAACAAAGAAGAGCAAGCTACATGCTGCAAACGATGGTAAAGGCCAGCAAGTCCTCGCAAACAGCAGTGGTAGCCGCAATGAAGCAGCTCTCAACCATTCGCAGGTCTACACAAGAGACCCTCCAGCTCCGTGTCAGCCGCTGGGAAATCTCCTCGTGCAAGAACACGCGAGAAATGCAAGAAACCCTGGACTCGGTCGCATGGCTGTTCTGCCCGATGAGATCCTCGTCAGCATCTTCACTGAGCTTGAAGCTCTTGATCTCGTGCGCCTGCAGGGCGTGAGCCATGCATTCTATAGCTTCACCCGCATCGAAGGCCAATGGAAGCACGAGTATATCAAGCGGAAGAACGGGAAGCTTGAAGGCTGGCGAGGCAGCTGGCGGAGAACATATCTTCAGCAGTTCTGTCCCGAGCTGTTGCATCTTCCTTACCTGCCGACGGATACCCTGAGGATATGCGACATCTACTCCGATGTTCTCTTCACTCCGTACATGGCCGCGCGCTACGACCCTAGACTTCTTGTCAAGAGTAGCAAATTCGCCGACAACATACCTCATATCGATGGATCTTCTCTTGAGACCGATGCCTTGGGCGACAAGCCCTTGATCCTGACCAATCTGATGGATCACTGGCCAGCGCTAAAAAACGGTGGAAGGTCATGGTCCCTACAGAAGCTTTCTCATCGATATCCAGACGTTCAATTCAGAGCAGAAGCCGTCTTGACAAGATTATCCGAATATATACCTTACCATGATCATTGTCCCAACGACGAAAGCCCGCTGTACATTTTTGATGCCGACTTCGTCGAGAAGACCAACGCCGCCCAGCCAGGTCAAGGTCTCGGCACCGATTTTTCAGTTCCCGATCTTTTCCAAGATGACCTCTTTTCCATTCTAGGGGATATGCGTCCCGACTACAGGTGGTTGGTGAGCAACAGCGGGCCTTGCCTTTGTTTCGGCATCTACTCTCCTTACTGACCGCAGTTGGGTCCATTTTTGCGCGTTCAGATAGCTGGACCTGCTCGCTCTGGATCTACTTTTCACTGCGATCCCAACGCTACATCAGCCTGGAATGCTGTTGTTACAGGCAAGAAGCTCTGGATTCTCTTTCCTCCTCACATAGCCCCGCCAGGTGTGACTGTTAGTGAGGATCAAGCCGAGGTAGAGGCCCCTCTATCACTCGCAGGTAAGTCATCAACAACGTTTTGAAAGCATCGCATCTCTCGCTAAAGCTGCTACGCTCTGCAGAGTGGCTGTCAAACTTCTACGGAGATGCCAAACGACAGTACGGATCATTCGCCTCGGACCCAAAATGCAGAGATGTTATGCTTGAGGGAGTGTGCAATGCAGGAGAGCTGTTCTATGTGCCTTCTGGCTGGTGGCACCGTAAGCATTCTCCGCATTAAAGAGGGTTACAGGCTCGCTGGATCAATCGTGTAGCTAATTTGGCTTCTGTGTTTGCAGTGGTTGTGAATTTGGAGGATTCAATAGCAGTCACCCAGAACTTCGTATCGCGTACGAACCTGAAGCAGGTGCTTCAATTCTTGAAGCATCGACCAGATCAGGTGTCGGGATTCGCTCCGAACCAAGGCGTCGCGGGCGAGGATGAATCTGGAGGAGGCACGATAAGCGACATCTTCGAAGCTGCCCTATCTTCGCGAGAGCCCGACTTGTATCAGGCAGCAGTGATATCTATGCACCGCGACGGCCCAGCTGTTCCAGCTGCTCCCTCCCACTCCGAGGCGCAGGCCCCTTTCAGAAGTAGCTCTACAAATGTCTGGAAGAGTCTTAACGATGCAGGGAGCGGCGCGGGTGAGCCGGTGAGCGATGCTTTCACTTTTGATTTCGACTATGACAATTTGTAGCGAAAACACGTATTCGACGTCCGTGATGTAGCATAAATGTAGCAATTTGCAAAGGTCTTAGCCCTCGAGATCCATCGAATGCATGCTCACGTCCGCAAATGAGACAAATGACTTCTTGCAGGCTACAAAAATGGAGCATCTCGTTCACGGCGACTTGTGATTGAGCTCTCCAAACGTCACCGCCGGCCAGTGAATCTGCAAACGCCTGCAGAAGAAGTGCTACGGGGGTCATCTGCGGAACTTCTGCGAAACCGCAGATCTGAAATCTGCGGGGGTGTTTCGCGTACAAAATGTGCAGATTCAAATTCTGCAAAATCGATCTGCAGATTTCTTGCAGATGAGTCCCTGTAGCAAGGGATCTGCTTGCCTTTGCAGATTACCCTGCCGGCAGTGTGTTAACGTGCTGGGAGCCAAAGGGAAGGCATGGTGATCCAGCAACTGGGCTTATGCAGCTTCGTAGTAGCATCACCGCGTGAATCAAAGAAGGCATGCATGCATAACAGGCAGTCAAGTTCAGCGGCCGCTGAGCGATCACGGAGGCGTGCTGTCAGCGTATGTATCATGCGGTGCTGGGATAGAACAAGGGGACTTACCTATTGTAAAAAGAATGACCCGATCACGTTGTCCTTCTGCAATTGTTAATCTTCAGCCAACTGAACTGAGAACAACAGTCTGCAGGTGAAGAGTATGAGAACAGCGATACAGAGCCAACTGGACTGAATTAATCCTCTGCAGTGCTATATCAAACCTCATTTTCATTGGTTATGAGCACCTGCCTGATCCAATTCTGAATAATACGACCTATCAGAATTTGACACAGCACACGAAAACAGATTCAATCTCTCACAGGCTCAAGCAGGCATTGTTAGACCATTCCATTTCTTAATCACTTCATCAATGAGCTGTCATGTCTCAAGCACTGCTCAAGGTAGCTAAGTACCGTCTCGACGATAGCGAGGAATTCAACGATGAAAATTTCTACGAATTTGTAGAATCGTTCAAATTCCTACTCAAGTTAAACAATCTCAGTTACTTGATAGAAAAAGATAGTCAAGGCAAGGACAAAGATGGTCCACCTGGTTCCAATCGTATCCTGGACAATAGTCTCCTTTTCTCTGTTCCACGCATGAACATCTCCAAGATAGCATATCGCATCATTGGACAGTACGCAGCTGCGCAAGATGGTGTCAAAGCTTGGGAAGCATCCGTCGACCACTACGAGACAAAATTTTGGAAGTCTCGTAGGCTTGCTTGGTGTGAAACGCCAGATGACATGGGATGGCGGTGATGAGAGGTCTTTCGACGAATTCATTGGAGGATATCTCGATACTGTCACCAAGCTGGAGAGTCGAGGCTGGACCAGTCCAGATTATATACTTGCTGGAGACCTGCTTGAAAGAGTGTCAATCGAGTACACGACCCAAAACCTCATCATCGACTTGAAGAATCCCAAGTCACTCACCTTCGCCCACATCAAGGACGCCATCAGATCCAATATTCGGCTTATATCAGCTATGTTCGAGAACAGTTTCGCTCATTTGGCAGTCAAGGATAGCGATGAAGAGGAAGCCTGCTTCATAACACCGGAGATAGTGGGAGGATACTTACCTTTCGCCACATGGGTGATTGACAGAGGTTGTACTGTGTCTTTCACTTGTTTGAAGGAGAGAAGGACCAGGAACATTCGATCTCCAAGCGGATGGCCCGGACGGGTTATAAGGTTTCATTCAGAGTTTGATGTGATGGAGGAAATGTAGGTAAGTAGTTTTTTGAAGATCCGATGTTGTATCTGTATCAATTCAAGGAATAAGAACAATTATATTCTGTTAAGTCCTGAGCTCCTGGCGCAACCACGCAAGTTGCTACAGTCAAAGACGTATAAAGCACCTCACATGAATGACTCCACTAGCAAACACCACCGTCCACGTAGACACCAAGCGATCTTTCGCTGCTCTCGAGCTACCGGAGAAAGAGAAATACACTGGCAAGAATCATCCAGCCTTCATCCGCAATATCTCCATCGTCTTTCGCTACCTCAAGATCCTCTAGCTGATCGATGGAACCGCCCAGAAAAAACCAAATCACGCCGTCGAGGAGGATGATACAGAGCTACTGTACATGTGCCTCCATCGCAATCTTGATGAGAACGGGAAAGACCTGATCGCTGCACATAGCGGTGATGGGGTTAAACCTGGAGGGCCTTCGACAAGAGACTTGGGCAGGCGGATACGTGCACCACGATGAACAAGTTCTGGGACCATATCTCAACGAGATGGGAAAGGAGGAGACAGTGAGAGGTTCATCGAATTTGAAGTGGGATGCTGCCCGACGGGAGTTGCGCAACCGCGACATCAAGCTCGAAGACTGGATAGACCCTCTCCTCATGATGGCCATGCTTCCACGATAACTGACCAGCAAACTGAAGGACTCGGAGCTTCAGCATCGGAAAGAGTTAAAGAGAGAGAATGTTATTGATAGGATTCAGGCATACATATCCGCCCAAGGTAAAGAAACGGAGCTGCATTCTATGCAAGGCAGTATGGAAGTAGCAACAAACATAGGTCAGCAAATAACAGCACGAATAATATCAACAAGCACGGAAACAATAACAAGCCCCACGATGGCAAACCACTCACTCCCTCCTCCAACTTGAAGCTTCTCGAGGAGAAGTGTAAGCAAGCGGAAGAACGATGCTTCAATAAGGAGAAATTTGCGACCTTATTGAAGTCGATGGAACATAACCAAGGTGCATCAGCAAACGGCAAAGGAAGACTCATGGTAGATCTCACCGACCCGATCTCACCGACCATCACGGCAACCAGCAACAAATGACCCTTCATAACGTTCTCCATATTCCACGCATCGCTTGCAACCTCTTCTTCGGCGCCGACGATGGTTCCAAGATTAAGATAAGCTTGACATCCTCCATCACGACGAGTTCAGGTTCGGAACCACTCGCAAGAACGGACTCTACACCATCCAGCTCAATGTCATAGACTGTGCGTCCTACAGATCTCCTGAGACCTGATGCGCTTCTGCTCCACAGACGCTTTGGTCATGAAGATAGCTTCTGCTGAGTACCCAGACACTTAAGTGTGAAGCCACTAATTCGGTTCGTTGAATCGTACATGCCCGCATTGTATGAGGAGGGCCCCGACTTTATGTCCAGTGAGAGAAAGAGAAAGAGGAACATCAAGAAACCTCGGGAAACCACATCAACAAAACAGATGAACCCGAAGAGGAAAGCACAACAACCACCATCACTCATCTTAATCCTGCCCCGATCGTCGTGAACATGAAACACCGCCTCCAACCTCGCCTATTGCTAGTAGAACTAGAGATGCCAAAGAACCCTACTATTACAAGAACCGGTGATACATGCCGAGCCTCCACAAGCCCCTGACGATGACTCAGATGATGAGATGGGTCTCGTCGTTACCTCATTGGAAACGCCATTGAGCATGACTGATGCACTGAACGGGCCAGATGCAGCTGGGTGGAAAGAAAGTCTTCAGAAAGAACCCGACAGCATCGAAGAAGCCGGGACATGGGATCGCCGATGTTCCATCGAATGTAAAACCCATTGATTCGCGCTTAGTATTGGCAACCAAGATAGATCTATCAGGAGGAAACGACCACAAGCTGAAAACTCGTCTATGCGCAAAAGGTTTTACGCAACGCCATGGCATAGATTACTTCGAGACACTTTCACCAGTCGGGCATCGTCAACCATTCCGTCTCTTGTTATTCATCACTGCAAGTCTCGACCTCGAACTAAAAGGTCTTGACATAACGACTGCATTCCTTCACGGACCTTAAGAAGAAACAATTTACATGCGTCTACCACATGAAATCACAATCGGTCAAGGGAAGCTGGCAAAGTTGAAAAAAGCTCTCTATGGTTTAAAACAAGCTGGCTGTTGTTGGAATGAAGAACTGGACAAATGGCTCATCAGCCAAAGATGGACGAAGATGATGCATGCGTGTACATATTGAAACAGGCTGTGTGAGTATATCACTGATGCTTTACGTCCATGTTGATGACCAAGTAATTGCGGGTGCATCCTCTGAATCTATTGATAATTTCATTGATGTACTTCATGCTCGTTTTCCATGCAAGCGTCAAGGAGATCTGCAACACTTTCTCAAAATGGAAATACATCGGAATTCTCAAGAGGAAAAGATCTGGATAACCCAAACCCAGTCCACCGAACGTGTTCTCGAGAAAATCTCACTCACATCATGCAAAACTCGTTCCATTCCGATGTCATACTCTGTACCAAAATCCTTGAACATTCCGAATCCGGAGGACGTTTACCGTGCTCGTCATCTCCCATACCGAGAACTGATTGGTTCCCTTCAGTATTTTTCCACCATTGCAAGACCCGATATCACGTTTGCAGTGAATCGCATGTCTTCTTCAATAGCACCTGGACGGAGAAGCATTTTGTGATCTGCAAGGGTATTCTACGGTACATTGCAGGAACGCGGAATGTAGGAGGATCTGATGAGAGTCTGCAGGGATATGTCGATGCGGACTGGAATACGGATATCCAGGATTATATATCCACGACAGGTTGGTTGGTCAATCACAAAGGAGGAATCATCGGATGGAAAAGCAAAAAGCAAAGCATTCAAGCAAAGTCTACGGCAGAAGCGGAATATATGGCAATTGACGATATTGCAAGGACTTTAGTTTGGGAAAGAAGATGTCTGGGATATGTCTGATAATGTCTCATCACCAACCCCTGTCGCTGTCGACAACCAAGCCGCGATACGTCTAGCCAAAAACAAGACATCCCATGATTCCACAAAACACATTCACTTCCGGTGCCACTACATTCGTTCTCTCATCACTTCCAAAAATATAACACTCCCATATATTGACACAAACCACAATCACGCAGACGTTTTTACTAAGGTACTTACAAGAGACAAACGCCGATATCATGTTTCTGGATTGGGAGTTCAAGAACCGAATGTTGGGTGTGTTTGAAGGAGAGGGGGCAAGCTTCGTTTACTGGCAAAGATACCCGGACTCTGGGAACCCGCAAGCAACGTGGAATTGGGTTCAGACGCCCTGGCCATATTCAGTACCCACACGAGCCTGGCTACGAAAGATTCCGTCGCCAAATCCGCTCTCGTAGAACTCGCGCTTGAAGCCGGGGTACTGTCACGAACCGAGCTAGAACTATCTAGAACATTCGACAACAAGAAAGATTCTAGAACATCTGCGACTATATATTCCTGCATTGCTACTCTATAAAGTATAAAAGAAACACGTTGTAGCAAATCTCTCTGGTCTTTCCTCAGATCAGTTCTTGAATAGTCATCCCCTAGCATGGTTTACATCTAGTAACCCGCTCCAAGATACTTATCTATCCAGCGCAGCTTTCTAAGAGTGGTCGCCTGCTTCCGTCTTCTGTCTGTCGCTAAGTAAACCATAATGTGACACGATGTCACCGCTGAGAACGTATTCCAGCTCAGGAACTCCAAGGTATTCATGAACTCGTCCTTGAAGGAGTTGAACTTGGTGCCCTTGAAAGCTTTGGAGCTGCGACTCGTGGTGGTGGCCCCGGTTGAAGCTGGCGCCGTGATACCTGAGGCTGCCATGGCTGATGTGCGTGATCTGCTGGATGATAGCGCTGAACGCAACAGTGGCTCGTAAACCGTCGCACAGAACGTCGGATTGGAATCATTCTCATTGATGCTCGGTTCTCGAGGGTGGGGAAAAAACGGGAAATGAGATGTAGAACCCGTTCCTTAGCGTTTAGTATTGGCAACTAAGACAGATCCCTCACGAGGAGACGAGCAAAAGCTGAAAGCTCGTCTATGCGCCAAAGCGTTCTACGCCATGGCGAGTAAAAATCTGGTATGATATAGCACTGCAGATTGTTAATCTCAAGTCAGTTGGCTATGTTTTGCTGTGCTTTCACTACTCACCTGCATACACCCGCCGTCCAACAATTTCTCTCTGGGTGCATAGCCTTCTCATCGGGCACACCCATAAGCTTGCAGTGACCGCACAGAGTAGTCACTCTTTGTGAGAGTTGCTGTTTCGATTTTGCCGATTATAACTATTGTTGCTGTTCTTGTTATTGTTCGCTCTAGCAAAGAACGCTGCTGTGGTAGTCTTCTCCAGTGTCGAACCCAAAGCGATGGTGGAAGCGTAAAAGCTCCGACGCATATCAGCCCGGCCTAAAGAAGACCATAGAAGACGGGCCGGGGAAGAGCACGTGCTGGAAAGAGCACGGGCTGCAAAGAGCACGTGCCGAAAAGGGAAAGAGCACGTGCCGCAAAGAAAGAGCACGTGCCGGAAAGGGAAGGGGCACGTGCTGGAAGCCAATGGTAGTACAGCACAGGTGTTAGCTAGGTCTTGGCTTAGGTAAATATTCTTCCTATTGTACTGTAGCTGCTCTCTTCTCTTCGACTGTGATCTTGTAAGTGTCCCGTAGACTGGAACTCTCCACGATTTGATCGAGTTGTATTTTGATGGCTGGGTCCTTGGCCCTGGCCATCTGGGAGTCTTCCGACGGTCTATACGACGGATCAGCCCTCAGGCGAGCAATCGCTTCGAGGACATCGTACGGGGTGCAGGATCTGGATCCGGCAGCCATGATACTTCGAATGATTCGAGGATCGCCGACATCGATCCAGGGGCCTTGGTGGTAGGCCAGCATTCTGTTCGCCGCGACGTTAACGTCGTACTCATTGTACGGAACAACCGCTGTAACTCGAATCGGTTCATCCTCGGGGAGGTCCGCGATTCCGTTGGGGTACTTGTTCATCTTTGTTCGGCGAGTCGTATCCTGTCTGTAAGAGGGGGGGTTGATTCTCTCTTAGGTCCGTAATACAGGAGTGGCCTCGACTGTATTACTAACACTGTAG
>JAMALA010000104.1:0-14127 GCA_023628255.1 Cystobasidium sp. 2NF920 | reverse complement strand
TACTAGAGCTAAAGCTCCGTTGTATTTCGCTTGTTCTTTGTAACTTGCAATGAACAATTAAATCCAAAAAAAAAAATCAAAAATAAAATGCAGAACCGCCAAACAATTTCAGGCCATATGATAGTTGCCTGCACATAGGAGCTGCCAGACTATGATACTAAGTGGGCACACTGGTGTCATACGCTGATAGACCCAACTATACACCGTATGCGATGAAGCAATCTGCTTTCAAATCTTCGTCGCCTTGCGCCACGGAGCGATCGAGCTCAAAGGCGTGAACCGATGGCGCCTTCAGAAATTGCGATTTCCGCGGGGCATATCGGCACACAGGCGTAAAGGTGGCGATCAAATTGCAGTTGCGAAAGAGCTCCCATCAGTCAGCGGGAATTTAGGGAATAAGTGCAAAAGAAAAGAACAGCATCATCGTTATTGTTAATCAATTTCATATCGACTGAACCTGATTACTACCCCTTGGATTACCAACGCTGCTTCCTCAGCTTCGTCTTTGGACAATCCAACACCTTCAAAAGAGAACCAACAGAAACCTCCAACTTCTTGCACTCCAAGCTCGCCATACAAATTTCCATCGGAGAGCATCAATAGATCCCAACGGCAGGAGAGTTTTGGACAGGACAAAGTCATCCGAACCTCAGCTTTCTACCTATTCGAGATCAAGTACATCTCTCCCAAAAAGGACTACTCATCGCCGTCTCGAAATGCAAGTTGAGCACTCCACCATCATGTCCAGCGCCGACCTCTCCGCGCAACCAATCGTGCAGGAACACCAAGCTACTACATCGGCTGGACACCCAGGAAGCGTCAGCAGCAACAACAACAGCAATGCTCGCGTACCATCAGCTTTCGAGATTCAGCGTGTAAATGAAGAGCTCGCTACCGCAGAGCCCCAGCAAATTCTCGCATGGGCTCTTCAGGCATTCCCGACGGGATTGTTCCAAACCACCGCCTTCGGCTTGACGGGTCTTGCAGCACTTGACATGATCCACAAGCTTTCGCCAGAAGGAACGCACGCTGTTCCGCTCATCTTCATCAACACTTTATACCACTTCCCCGAGACTTTGGCTCTTGCAGCCGAGGCTAGCCAAAAGTATGGCGCACAGATGCACGTCTATATGCCTCCAGCGGCACAGTCCTCTTCGCAGTTCGAGAGCATATATGGAGAGAGACTATGGGAGGAAGACGAGGAGAGTTACGACTATTTAGTCAAGGTTAGTTTGCATTACATTTCAATGGCGCTCTTTAGCATGTTCAGTAGCTGACTCAGAGTATTGCGTGCCTTTTGACGTTATCAGGTTGAGCCTTCTCGTCGAGCATATGAAGAGCTCAATGCTCTTGCAGTCATCACGGGTCGTCGTCGCTCACAGGGGGGAGACCGAGCTTCGATTCCCATCATCGAGGTCGACAGCACTGGCTTGATCAAAATCAATCCATTAGCGAACTGGAGCTTCAAAGACACAAAAGCCTACATCGATGCCAATCATGTACCGTACAATGCGCTTCTAGACCAAGGATACACATCAATAGGTGATTGGCATTCCACCAAGAAGCCAGATGGATCAAAGGTTCAAGGGCTGTCTGGAGACGCTGCTGAGCGATCGGGCCGGTGGGCAGGCAGAGCGGAGAAGACCGAATGCGGTCTGCATAAGGACTACTTCAAGATGAAGGCACAGTTCAACAAGAGAAAGAGAGAACGCGAACAGCGCGCTAGAGATGAGGCACGTGGAACACCTGTTGATCCGGAAGCCGCTTCTGCGGAAGACAAGCACATCCTCGCTGCCGGTCAAGCTGTCACAACAGCGTGATGAAGGCGTGTTCAGTCTCCGCATAAACACACAAAATGCGCACTGATCAGTGCAAAACAAAACAATATGGTCTAGTCATTTATCCGTACATTCGTGCCCATACTGAGCATAACTGTGTCTCATGAGTAGCATGTTGTTATACCATAGTTAGTACCTGTAGCAAACCACAAAAGCATCAGTAGAAGGATCTACTTCATTAGAGCTTGATAAATCGTTCAATGAGCAATCTATCATTTACCGCCGAATATGCGGCCTTTCTAAGGCAGTCTGCTTCTATCAGTCTATGCAGCTCAAGCTCGAAAGTTCGGAGCCGAGGCTGACTCTGTGCTAAAGATCATCTGTACGATGCACTGCCATGCCTTCGCTGTTTGCCGTTACATTACGGTACTACCTTTTCCTCTAATCGTTATGCGCGTCATCGTAAGCTCAGAGCCCCGACAGAATCCAGTATTCCGGCTTCGGTACCTAATACCTCGCGCCGCCTCTCGATGAACGGATCGCGAACGCTGCCCGTCTTTTCTCTCCACAGATCTCGGTATTCATCCTTCAGCTCTGTCGTGCTATGTTCAAGGCTGGAAAGCTTGCTCGCCAGCTGCAGGGTGGCCGCGTGCTGTGCGCGCAAGGTCGGTAGTATTGCCTTCACTTGATCTGGATCGGATCGCGAGAGCTGTCCTTGTATTTGCTCGATGCTTGATTTGTATGTAGCCAACCTCCGAGCAAGCTCCTCTGCTTTACGGCGGAAGAACCTTATGACGAAGGTATAAGTATCAGTAGAACAGCTAGCGTTCCCGACAGGATAGATCAGCCACTCACTCCTGTAGGAATGTAGGATGAGGCTTGCTAGGTTGGCTGGGAGGTGCACCGGGTTGAGTGACCACAGGTGCTCTAAATGCATCGACGATCTGTACTGCCTTCACGGCATCGCGCAGACTCTGCTCGAAACGGGACCGGAGGTCTGTAGTATACCGACTGTCGTGTGCCAGGTGATTGCTGAGAGCCGAGAACTCATTGCTCAATTGCCGCAATGCGAGGGACGTTTCTTCGATTTCCGCACCGAGCTTCTCGGCCTTGAGCGAGTCGTGTATTGCCGTTCTCCCTTGTATGTATGACCTGGGGAGTAGAACACAACAGACGTGAGTCAGAGTTTGGTACGGCAGCAGTACAAAAAGACAAGTACTGACTCCATCTCTTCTATCATCTTGCGAGCTGGTTCAGGTAAGTCTTCGAAGCGTGTCGACTTAGTGATTGGCGCTGTAGAGGTGGAGGCAGAATTCTGATTTTGACTTTGTTGAAGGGGTTGAGACGTAGATGCACTAAAGCAAAACGTATGACTTAGGATCCTGTCTTGTACGGTGACGTTCCAACCTACCCAAGTGACAAGCCTTGTTGCGCTGGCTGAGAGCTGGTGGATGCGGAGCTGTTTGATTCTCGCGGTCAGTACCACACCGAGCTGACGATTGTAAAGTGCTAAACTGTACTCACCCGCCGAAGCTGAAACCAGGCTTGTTCTGTTGCTGCGTGCTCGCTCCTAACCCGCCAAAAAGACCACCTGACGCGGCAGGCGTAGTGGAAGCTGCCTGACCAGCAGGCTTAGTTCCAAATCCTCCAAAGCTGAAGCCTCCAGTAGTGGCAGGCTGTTGTTGCTGCTGTTGCGGTGTCTGTGTATTCGCTGACGCTCCTCCGAAGCCACCGAACAGAGAGGTTCCACCAGTCTGCCCTGCTGGCGCTTGTCCTGTCTGACCTTGTTGCTGTTGATTCGGCTGGCCGAAGAGCGACGTTGTAGGCTGGGCAGCGGGTGTTGAGGTCGATGTGCTACCAAAAGAGAATGACGGTGTTGACGTAGGAGCTGAGTTCTGCGTTGCTGCTGGCGTGCCAAATGAGAATGCACTGCATGAGACTGTCGAGCTTCAGTATGTGTTCTCGCGACCGAACGAACGCAAGACTAGCTTACGGTTTACTAGGTTGAGCAGCCTGATTCTGTTGGTTCTGCTGACCAAACCCGCCAAACGAGAACGCCATACTTGTGCTTTCAACTTGTTGGTCTGTTGTCGAGCTGCCTTCCACCTTTCGCAGCTCGCATTAGCTAGCGTTCAGGCGCGACGAAGAAGGCAAAGCACACAGCTTCTATGTGGGGAAGTACACGAAGACAGTATCTGAGTACCAGTGAAGCAATGACAAGTACGTCCACAGCTGATTGGGCAGCTTTACTGCAACAAGTCTGTTTCTGTGCTTGCTACCACAATGCGGATGTACAACGCCACCATCACGCATCCGATACTCCCGAAGCGTGCACCTGGAGTCTTTCTGACTAGGTAAGTCCATATTGACAATACGCACGAGAGTTGGCCCTCTCAGGCGCTCACAGGCTGCTATAAAGCTAAGGGATTGCATGCTTAGTAGGATGCGTGATCGGACTCGGCGACAATGCCAGAGCACGCTGTATCCGGCTCACCATCCAAGCTACTTCAAGCTGCTCGAGACCGGGAGTTCGAGCATATCTGGAGTCTGACGGTGCTGGCTAATCTGCTTCAATCTCTCATCAGGGCTCAAACCAGAGCAAGTCCTGCGACGGCTTAGATCCTTGGTTGCACGGCCGAGTGCATGCAAAGGGTCGCTTGTACGCTCGCCTCTGCTTCAAAAGCAAGCTTTCGCGTAGCTGTGCCATCAACATCAATTGTCATCTCTCGACGCCACGTATCTACAATCACCTCCAAAGCACCGGATCAAACGGACACCGAGATCGGCCTTTCCAAGCTTACATTACCCACCATCGCCTCTACAACCTCACTGGCAGCGATGACTCCACGAGATGCATTGGCACCTGCTAGCTCATTCCCTTTAGGAGGGCTCCTTCCTAAGGAGGAGATCCAGGCCGCGTCATGGCTGAAGAGGTTCCCTGAATGGGATGGTCGTAATGTGAGGGTAGCAGTTCTTGATACCGGTATGTAGCCTTCGTACACACGATCTCGAGCGAGCTGACACGTTTGCGGATGCGCTTAGGTGTGGATCCCGCTGCATTTGGGCTCAATGGCAAGGGTAAAGTGGTGGATATAATCGATTGCTCAGGTACGAAGTAGCTCTTTAATCGCACTTCTTCAGACGATCTGCTAAACTTAGCTACTGTCAGGCGGAGGCGACATTGCTATGAAAGAAGTAGAACCTTTGAAAGGCGAATCGCTTCCAAAAGATCCAGGAGCCGAAGCGATCTATCTACCTGGTCTCTGTGGCCGCACTATCGCTGCATCCAGCAAGTGGACAAATCCTGCCGGTAAATGGAGAGTTGGCTACAAACCTGCTTTTGAATTGTTCCCCGATGATCTCGTTGCGAGGCGCCGGCTAGAACGCAGGCATGACTGGGATGTCAAAGTCGGAAAGCTCATTAGCAAGGCGAAAGGCGATTTAGACTTGTTTGAGAGGAGTGCAAAAGAAGCTGCTGCCAAGGACGACAAGTCTTCCGATACTAAGCAGAAGGACGGCAAGGCAACTGACTCGCAGGTTCAGTCGGAGCAACCCAAAAAGGACAGGTCTGAGGAGAAGGCAAAGAAGGCAGATCTGGAAGCTCGACTGGAATATCTGAAGAACTTGGAGATAAATGACCCCGGTCCAATAATTGAAGTCGTTTCCTGGCATGACGGTAAGAATTGGCGCGTGGTCGCCGGAGGAGCAGAGGGTGACGGGGAAGAAAACCTTGCACCTCTAGAAGGAGGTCAGACACCGGTGGTGCTGGATCTCAGTAGGAAGACGCCCATGACGGACTATCACAAGGAATTACATTACGAACGATTCGGCACTCAGGACTTGATGAGCTATTCTGTCAACATCTATGATGATGGCGACATTGTTAGGTATGCGCTGCTTATATCACGGATTGTACAGACACGGTACTGATTAACGAAACTCTAGCTTGGTATGCGTATCCGGAACACATGGAACGCATGTCGCAGCAATTATCGGAGGTCAAATCGAAGGCAATCCTGACCTAAGCGGGGTTGCACCGGGCGTGGAGATAGTTTCGCTCAAGATTGGTGATACTCGCTTGCAAGGACTTGAAACCCATCAGGCATTGATGAGAGCGACCAAAGCTATAATGTGAGGGCGTGTTATTTCCTATGCAATTGAAAGATCTGGCTGATATTTTCTTAGTGAGGCCAAATGCGACATTTGCAACATGTCCTTCGGCGAAGATAGCTCTTACAGTCTAGAAAACCGCGGTCAATTTGTCACGATGCTGCGTGATGAGGTTATCAAGAAGCGTAATGTCATATTTGTCGCAGCAGCTGGAAACGCAGGTCCAGCTTTGACGACTATCGGTACTCCCGCGACTACGTCTGGCATTGTGTGCGTTGGCGCATACGAAACACCTTCGATGCAGGTCTCGGAATACGCAATGCTGGAGAATGTTCCGGCGGGGCCTTATACTTGGTACGTTCGCCCTGCAATTAGGGGTGTGTTGTTGCTGACAGATGGACTCAGGTCATCCCGTGGTCCCACCTATGATGGCGCAAATGTGACATGCTTTGCGCCTGGAGCGGCAGTGACTGGGGTGCCGATGTACAACCTTCAACGCAGCCAGCTCATGAATGGAACATCGTGAGTGGATATGACTATACCATCGTTGTATGACAGCCCGCTGACATGTCGTTATCAGTATGGCCTCTCCTAGCGCATGTGGTGCCCTCTCACTCGTCATGTCAGCAATGAAAGCTGAGGGCATCCCAATAACATCTGCAAGAATCCATCAAGCCATCCAGGCAACGGTCAAAGACGTCAAAGACCCGCAAAACATTGGTCTTATCCAGGTTGAAGCCCTGTATCAGAATCTTCTGCAGACGAAGGATGCGTTCGACTGTGATGCCGACTTTGAAGTCAGCATCATCTCACAGGGTCACCCAGCGCCAAAGTTCGACAAGCCATTACACGAACGCGAAGGTGTCCGTGGAGTCTATCTACGGGAGCCTGAGGAGACTGGTCGCCTGTATGAGGCTGCTTGCTGGGTAAAGCCGTCATTCTCGAGCTCGGCAGAGACCGAAAAGATGTACAGATTGGACATGAAGCTTGCACTTGCCTCGACCGAGTCTTGGGTGCGGACGCCCGAGTTTTTATCTCTGCCCTCAAACGGTTGGTTGCATAGACCACTCACGAAAGCACATGTCTGACTTGCCTCTTTCTCCAGGTCGCAATTTCAATATTCGGGTCGATCCCACAAAGTTAGCTCCCGGATTGCACTGTGCAGCGATTAAAGCCTATGACACGAACAACAAAGGCCGCCTGGTTTTCTCCGTTCCCATCACTGTGTGCAAGCCAGAAGACCGGCGAGATGCCTCGCATCAATTCAAAGAGTGGCATAGTACTCCTGGCCAGATTGAGAGAAAGTTCCTTGCAGTACCAGAAGGTGCCACGTGGGCTGGTGCGTAAATATGTCCATCACGCTGCAGCTTATTACGGCTGACTTCGGACCAACACAGAGTTGCGCGTTACCACCAGGAACCATAGTGCACCAGTGAACCTCTGGATGCACTGTGTACAGCTTCTCCCCCTGAAAAGGCTGCCACATGTTGAAATGCAGGCCATCTTGAGCTGCACTGCTGGGGAGACCGTATCGAAGAAGTTTGACGTCACCGGAGGACGCACCATGGAATTATGTGCTGTGAGTGATGAATCTCTTCGAAAGACTTCGCCTTCTGATACACCTGCAGTCTCAATTCTGGAACTCCCTCCCGAGTGCTGACGTTAGCATGGAAGTCCACTTTCATGGGCTAACGACTCTGCAAGGCAAGCATGTCAGTATTGCAGGTGGTTCTGAGCTGTTGAAGCTGCAAGTGACTAGCAAAGTAAGACTGGAGGCCTATTCGCCCAGCGTCAGTTTCGGTATGTGCTATATGCTCACTAGTCTACGAGCTATGATCGCTGATTTCGGGCCTCCTCCTTTAAGATCGGCGCAGGACATTCATTCGTCCGTCTGAAAGTAGACTGGTACCGATGGGCGAACGCGATGTGATGCCGAATGATCAGCGTCTGTACCAGCTGGTCAATAGCTACTCCTTCAAACTCACCGAAAAGACGAAGATCAAGCCCTTCTTTCCTACTACCGACAGCCTGTACGACTCGCCATTTGGTGTCCTGATGGCCATTTTCGATGCGCGCAAGCAGGTCCTGCAATTTGCTACCGTATACTCCAAGGAAGTAGAGCTGGAGAAAGGCGACTATACTCTCAAGTTACAGATGGAGCATACTAGCTACAAGATTTTAGAAGCCCACAAGAGTATGGCTCTGACCCTGGAGGCTGCGCTCGGGGAGAAGTCGAAGAAGCTATCTCTTGAAGTTGACAGAGGTAGGAATGGTCTAAGGGCTCATTGCTTGCGGCGAGCTGATGTATGTACTTCTGTAGATCCTATTGGTGTACTCTCTGACTCCAAAGGGCAGGCATTCCCCAACTCGAAAATGCCTCTAGGCGAGGTAAGGCTTTGGCAAAGTGGGCATTGACAGAAGCTGATCTTCTCCCTCTTCACCAGACGCGAAGCCTTGTTTTGAATACGGAACTGAAAGGCGATACTTCCGATCTGTACAAGTCAGCAAAGGCAGGCGACTTGTTGCTGGGCAAGCTCAACTTGGGTCCAGCTGCCTCCAAGGCATACTGCGACCTGACTTACCTCATTCCACCTGAGATAAAGAAGGATGAAGACAAGGATGAGGAGAAAGAAACGCCTGCTTTGATCGATCTGCAGCTGCCTATAATCGAAAAGATTAAGGATGACAAGGAGAAGAGAGCATTCATTGACGAACTGCTTGTGAAGAATCCGAAGCATCTGCCTTTATTGATGGCCTCCTTGAAGGCATTGAAAGATGACGCAGAGCTAGAAGACGTCACAAAGGCTGCGGATCGTATCCTGGCCGAGATAGATGAGCAAGCCCTTGCTGCCTATTTGGGTAGGAAGCCCTTACCTATCGACGAGCAGACTGCAGACGATAAAAAGACCAAGAAGGAAATGGATGTCAAGAGATCTGCTTGGACGCTAGCATATTCAAGAAAGCTCCAGGCTAGCCAGAAAGGGAACATGACAGCAGAAGACTCCAGCAAATTTTTCTTGAAATACCGTGCGTTCTTGGAGTCACCGGAAAAGGACGCAGATTACGGTCTGATTTCGGCCAAGCGCGATATCGGTATGCAAGTGAGTGATTCTTCCCCCATTCATGCTGGAGGGCGGTACTGACTCTAGACTGTTCAGCGTTTCGGGTCCGCTCTCAAAAGTCTCCAGAAGTTATTGGAGGAGCCCATTGCTGAGAGCAAACATAAAGAAGTCATGGATCTGAAGACCAAGTGTATTGCGGCGCTTAATTGGACAGCTCTAACGGAGTACGAAAGGCGATGGGCTCTGTTGAAGTCGCCGGTCGCCGACTTTACATGGTGAAAATCGTCACGAGTCATCTTACTTCGTGTAGCAATTGCAAACTCAGGAATGTTACAACGACAATGTTAAATGCAATGGTAACGATTACTGCTGTATCGGTATGCATGCACATTCGATTGCTGCACCTGAGCTGACCTAGCATAGCGAACTAGAGTCGACTTTCGGCATCCCATTCCCCTGCAATACATTGAAGCACTTGGATAAACACCGCTACATTGGTCATCAGAGAATGATCTGCCCCTGGTATCGCGTGAACCGTGCAATTAGGTATCAGAGTCTCCAATGCCATAACACTCTGCAGGCTGATCTTATCGTCCTTAAGCCCATGCCACACTTTGACAGGTCTTGCAATCTCAGAATAGGCGAAATCCGCACCCTTGCTGTTCTTTTGCAGAATGGTCAGCAGATCAGACGTCCCGCCTTTCAGTGACTCTGCATGTGAAGCTCGCATGAGGGCAGTGCCGAGGTCGAGTTCTGCTGCCGCTCTGGGTGTTGTTCTGTGGCTTCTAATTGAGGTAGGGGCAGTTGGAGTGGCTTTGGATGACGTCGAGACTTTTCGCACCAGGCGGGTTGATGGGGTCTCGACGCAAGGAGGGCTTGACAATCCGGCGTTCGCGTCGAAAGAGGCCTTTCTGATCCTGGTCTGGGCCGAGGTGGAAAGGAAAGTGGCGGTTCTTGCCGTCTCACCTAGGCTGAAGTCGCCACAGTGATCAGACTCTGAAAGTAGGGACGGAGACGGTGTTCGGCTGCTCAGGTGGTCTTCCTGATTCTCTGTAGTCAATCTCATCGAGTATTCGGCAAAAATTGGACTCGAGGCAGTAGATTCTGAGCTGAGTGGAGCTCGTGGATCAAAGCCAACAGGCTGTGCTTGCATCTTTGGTAGTTTACCTAGTCGCCAGCCTTGGACTCTCCATTCGGCTGCCTGTGCAGTCTTGATAACTCCAGAAGGCACGAACTTGAGCCACTTGTATGCGTTTGCTGTAGATTCAGAAGCTGATCCGACCCAAGGGGCCAGCAGCTGGATGGAACCGTGCACACGATCTGCAAGGCGGAGACTGCTCGCTAGAGCGTACGGCGCGCCAGCGGAGTGTGCCAAGATGGAACACCTGCTCACTCCCAGCTGATCAAGGACTTCTTCTACTACCGTTGCCCACTGCCGGAAGCCTCGACGACTGTCTGGCACTTCTCCTGTTTTGCCTAGCCCCCAGCGGTCGATGCAAATCAGGCGGAGCCCCAGCGATTCTGCCAATTCGTCGTACAAAGCCACAAGGTATCGGACACTACCCAGTCCCAGGAAGACGACTACAGGATGACCGTACTCGCAGCCTACATCGGCCATTGATACGACGAGATGATGATTGGGGGGTCTTCTCAGCGTCATAAGCCTGGTCAGGCGCTTTGAACGTATGTAACGGGTGATGTCCTCGTCAGAGGCCGGGGTACCATGATCTATCTTCAACTCGCTCCGTGGCAGGGGTGAACAAAGACTTGAAGAGTCCGCTTGAAAATCGGAGAAGACACTTGTTTGCCGTTCTACACACCTTGTTGGCGGAGGTGTCGACAAGGAAGGTTGAGATCGCGCGTGCTGTAACACCCTCAAAGGATGACTCTCTGCTTGCTTCTTGATGGATTGCAATATTTCTCCACTTACGGAATCGATGGACGATCTAGCTTGACTGATCTCACTATCTTCCGTGACCGTTCTTGATTTCGTGGATCTGCTTGGAGTCGTAAGGACCGGCGCAGCAGATTGGCCCATTTTTCTGAATGGTGTTTGTACTTCCGCATTGCGTTGTATAATCTCCTCGATACTCATTATCTTCTGCTTCTCGGCGCGAAATCTGGCAGGTATCGACGGAACCGGCGGACTAGACAAAGAGGACGTTGCGCCGCGTTGAGTTACAGCTGGTACGTGATGCTGCCTTATTATATCATCTATCGATGGGATTGCACTAATTTCTTGCTTCTTCGAGGAGAATGGCAAGCTGTCGGTCCGTTGAAAGCAGTGAGCGGTAGTCTCGGAAATGCTGACACTTTTTGGAATAGACGCTTCTGAATTGAACCGAGTCGTGCAGTGGAGCCTATCGAACGGCAGGCTATCGTGATGGGCAGGGTCAGAAGCGCTTCTTGCAATGGGTCCACGACTGTGGGACACATTTTGAGGAAGTGAAAAGGTATCGCTTGACGGTAGATTCGAAAGGTGCAATTCCATTTGTGTTTCGGAAACGGCCAAATTCGTCAACGAATCCGCCGAGACGGGCCTGCTCGGGCCAGCAAAAATATCGAGGGGCAGAGGCACTGCAAGTCTGGCCGGTAGTGGTGGTCCTCCTTTTGCATAACGGCTCCCGTATGATGGTGTCTCCGCCACAGCCATGGCCGCTGGCAGAGAAACACGGACCGGCTCCTGCATCTTCGTTACTGGTGGCAAAGTAGCATCGTTTGCAGGCAGCATGGCAGTATGCTGAGCCAGTGTCTCCGCTGTGAGAGGTGTCTTTGAGGATGATGAGGAAGTAAGAGAGACCTTGGATTCTCCGAATGGGCTTGCATCATGCGACAATGTTGTTTTGTCCTTGGTGTGAGCGCGGTCTTTGCCGCCTAAACGACTTGATTGACGCGAAGAATGCTTTGCAGCACGCTTTGGCACCAGATGAAGCTTGGAAGATGATTTTGATATGCATGCTTTAGCATCGTCCTCTATCTGCTGCGTGTAGACTTCAAAGTACTTGAGGGGGTTTTGTGGTTCCATCGTATCGTTGTGTCTATCTATGTGAGGCCGTGTGAGCGTGATCGGGGTCCATTTGCTGAACGAAACTCACTACAGAGTGTAGGCGGGTGACTTCACTACACAGTCATCAGACCTATATATACGACTGTCTGTCCTAACCTCCTGCTCTATCTTGCTATTTGGATGGCTTGTAGTGGAGCTCAGATCACCCCTGTAGCCTTATGAGCGGGTGTGTTGCACCTGGCGCGACCGTACGTCGATGCGAGCGAGCTCTGTGGCCGATTGGGGCACGTTGGACTCCATGTGAAAGTACTTCTACTTCTGCTGACCTAGTTGAACGCTATGTAGGTGTTGGGACTCGCAAGGAACCTGTTAACGGACGCGCGTGCCGGTGCCAGCTGCAGCGCGAACACCGGCGAGCTGATCGACTGTGCACAAAAAGGGGAAACCTATGACTATGACGGTAGGTACTGGCCTGCGAAGCTTTTAAGCTGGTGGTAAGCTGATACGACCGCATTGACTGTCAGTGGTATATGTTCATGATGGCTTCCGGTGCCTTCGAAATTTTGAGCAAGGTCCGTCCGTTATTCTGTCGTGTTGGCTGAGGCGGTCCAAGCTTGCCGACGTCACGTGACCTGTGAGGGCTCTTGCTGCCCGGTACGCAAGGCTTCCCGCTCACGGAGCCAACGCACACAGCATTTCGAAAGCTTTTCTGGCCAGTACTTTTTCTCACAAGGTCAGGATACACCACATAGACACTGAGAGAAGCCCTGCGGAAGTTTTTTGGATTTGATTGTTCATTGCGGAAGTTTTTTTGGTTTTGATTGTCTTCCTTTTTTTTGATTTGATTGTTCATTGGAAGTACAACGAACAAGCGAGATACAAGTGAGCGTTAGCGCTCTTCCTTGTCAGACTTGCCTTGTCTCACCGGTGGTGGTAAGTTCAGTATGTAAAAATTTGCAAAGAAGTCATCAAGCGATACTACAACTCGCGATAGCTCAGCTGGAAGAGCATGAGACTGCAACGGTTACTCCAAAGCCCAAGACTGCACCCGCAACATACTCGACGACATCAGCGGCAGTCTCGGACGGGAGCAGTGTAGCTGCAACATCTCCAGTACCTCTGCTGGCGTCTTCGTCAAGCCTTGCAGGATTTGTACTCCCTTGTAGACTACCGCGGGACCGCAAAAAAGAGGTTCGGAACGTGTGGAATCGGTCCAGACTTGGTGCGCTGAACGATAGTACTGTTGAGAGTCAAGAAGATAAACCTTCGCTCAATAAGCGTCGCAAGCAAGCGTAGTCTTGGTCAATTGGAGAGCGATATTCCGTACCCGTAACTTGACGCGTTTCTTATTTACTGCATGTAACGTACGTACTGTACGTACAGGATGTAATAATGTAGACATCCTTCGTTAGTCACTAAAAAACCGCTTTGCTATCGCGCGTTTCGTAACCTTTTAGAAGACGAATTCGAATTATCATGCGGCCGCACAGTACGATTTATGCATTGCACAGGACTTCCGCGGCAAAGCTGTGCAGTGGAGCATTCAGTACAAGTATAGTTGAGAAAGGTAACTCTCTGTAACTTTACTGTACCTTTGAAAACTGCTCTCATGTTTGTCAATGATACTGTATTGCGGGAGTACGTAAAGAAGCGAAGCGAGAAGCGTTTCGACTTTTCACATCATGCAGGCTTTGGGAAGAAGGGCGGCACGATCGCGGACCCCGCACTAAAAGAGGGAAATCCCCGAAATCCCCGAAATCACTTCCCACCGAAATCACCGAAAGAGAATCATATTTCTGGACGCTACGGAACACGAGCGACCATTCTATGATAACAGCTGTACGACACTCATAAGTCTAGATGGTCCAAAAAGTAAAGTGCACATCGATGCATTGTGGCGGGGGAAAAAGTGATCATTGGTCATTCAACCAAAAGAATCTCGAAAGCCAGATTCGAACTGACGACCCTGGGATGGGCTAGGTGATTCCATTACAGTCCCATGCTCTACCAACTGAGCTATTTCGAGTTGTGTTGTTGTGATGAGGTTGCAGTTTTTAATATATAAAGTTGTACATATGGGTAAGCGAAATTTGGAGGTAAGCAAAAATAGGGCCCTTCCGGCGAGCATCCAATATCCAGGATGGCAGCAAGATCCAGATACTCAAGAGGA
>JAMALA010000103.1:0-14888 GCA_023628255.1 Cystobasidium sp. 2NF920 | reverse complement strand
GATGGTGACCTATACAAAGAGGAGGTCAGTCGTATACAGGCACGGATTACTTACCTAAGTGCTCTGAGAGCTAGTATTTTTAAGATAGACTAGATGAAATCTGGCCATGACGGTTAAGCCTTTGCGACAGCCTCAAAGGCGGTTACAGTGTATTCGTCAACGATTGTTCGGACCGGTTATTATGATATAGTCCTTGACAGATACAGATTATGTATTTAGGTCTCTCTGTTAGATCATACATTACCTCGCCATCAATAGCTTTTGATCCTGAGACCTTGGTCGAAGCTGGTCGGTACGAGTGACACTGCTAGATCAACCATTGCCCTCGCCATCAGCCGCTTTTGCTCTTAAGACTTGAAAATATGCCCATTTGAGCACGAGGTACACCTCTTCCACAGTGAAAGCTCTCTGAGTTTGCTCGATTGTCTTCACAATCTTATCTGACTCAGTGGGTAGGTTCTACATGTTGAGGCAGTGTCGAGCTCATTACATTAATATCGCATTTGCCTAAGAAGCAGGCTTGGGTCATATCAAAGTAGAAGTCTCGAAGAGTAGACAGCCCATTCCGTACGTATCTAACTTCTTGTCGTATACTTCTCCCCCCTTGATGTCCTGTGCTTCACAGTGTCAGATAGTAATATGAGAGTCAAGCTCGACCAATTTACAGCTGAGAGGTACCTATGAGTCTTTGAGATCGGGCATTGAGATAATTGTAAGACCGCTGACTTCTACTCTTACGGTACCAGGCATGATGACTGAAGGAAAGAAAGCCAACGCATGCCGACAATGGAAGTCGCTTCCCGTACTTCCAGACCCAAGACTTTAGCCAGACCAAAGTCGGCGCATTCTTCTTTCGACAATTATTACCATCAAAGCTGGGCTGAAACTTCTAGCTTAGCAATTATCAGACTGATATAGGACGCACTGTCCAAGAACTGCAATAGACGTGCTGATTTTGGGATCAGTCACCAGCCACCATCTGACTGACGTACCTCTTCGGCGCTATTGAACCACAGAAGCACAATACCCGGCTTTTACTTCTCGCTGTTGGACAATAAGCCAAGCTGGAAAAGCTTATTCAGCCTAGGCACAAGCTTGTGTGGTCAAAGCTACAGCGCCATCACATTACAGCTCGAAAAAGTCCGCTCACCATTAAATACTCGACTCAGGAGCGACTTCGTCAAGACCTGGTCTCGAAACGCTGAACTTCTCGAACAAGTCATACCACAGTGTAGTAAAAGTAGCACGCGGAAGAAAGATCGAGTCAATCGGTATAAACAGATGCAGTCGCACGGAGAATATTACTGGAGGCAAAACTGGGTATGCCTAATTATCCTAAAGATCCACCGGTTCCAGCGTAAGAAAGCTGACTTATCGGTCTTTCAGATATCATGATGCCGTCAAAGCAGGAGAGGTAAGCGATGCAAGCGTCAACGAAATGAGCGGTGGAAATCTACATTGACCTGGCTTTACCGCAGTTCATTATTTATCCAACTTCCATTCAATAGAGCACCGTGCCCGATCTCGACAATTTCTTGAATAAGTAAGTCAGGTATCAGGCGGTAAAGATGAAATGCCTGAGCATTGTCGGTGAAAATCGGTGAAAATCGTCCGGTTGCTTCCGATCTACGCGACACTCGAGCCTTTGACAGGAGGAGTCTTCACTAGAGGCTAAGCTCCTAAGGTGGCTATCCATTGCTCAATACAACGCGCCGCACAATATGCTTTTATTTTCCGCTATGCAGCGTAAGCCCGGGTTGGTTGCCCGCAGATTTTGCTCAAAAGATTAGGAGCTGCGCACAATCAGAGCCGAACCGGTATCACGAGCGACTACAGCTGTCACGGCACGACATGATGAGAGCTTCTGAATAGCTTCCCTTGCCGGCGCTTATCGGAAATGAGTCAGCGGCCGATGCAAGCACGATACACCCTTCTGACGAAATGCTCTCTTCCATTTGACTTCCTGTTGTAATGCCTGCAGCTGCAGCCGCCCGCATTCTGCTCTTCGTTAGCAATAAGGTGTAGGACCGCAAGAGCTCCTTGTGAAATTTCGTGCTAAAGCTTTCAGTGCAGGAATTGGGTTGGGATAACTTGCCCCTCTGCGTAGAATGGCTTGATACCGATCTAACCAGAAAAGGAGTGTCCCATTGTGGCGCTCCTGACGGACTATAAGCCCAGCAAAGGGGCGGCAAAGAGCAATACCCTAGTCGGTGATTAATGTTATCTGCTGACAAAAGCCAGCTCGCAAGACCCTTATTTCACTCAAGGGCCGCGGCCAGCGTAGTCAATGTCTCTGCCTGTCCAGTCTTCACAGAAGCAGCGAAAGACTAAAGGCATGAACTCAACGAAGCACTGCGGTTTTCACCTTCTTCTCGGCTGGCTCATGCTGAAGATTTCAGGATATTCTCCAGTTCTTCAGCATACTCGGGACATTTCGGCGGCTGAGAGACTTCGTGAATTCTGAGGTGGTGGTTCCGCCGAGCTTTTGGCAGTACGACAGAATTCTGCAATGTGACGGTACGCATCTCTCTGAATGTGCGAAGGAAGTAGTCTGCAGCTATACTACGATCTCCCGCTGCTTGCTGACTTCCCGCTCATAGCTGGCATGGACTACAATACTAGTTAGTGGTACCATGATTGTGTGACGTGTAGCCGTTCTCATGGGAAGAGTTTAAAAGACATGGATGTACAGTTACCTGTCGATGTACCCGGCGATGGAGCGCTCCGTGTAAGAGTCGATACACTGCTGTTGCGAGATCGTAACAAATCAACAGCTGCTTACGGAAGTTTGGCATGTAATGTTGGTGCTACAAAACATATCATATACTCCCTCTTCCCTACTAGACGCGGTAGTCGATGTGCGCTCTGCATTTAATGATACACGAGTCCGCGCTGTAGTGCCAGGACGGTGAGAAGCTGAACGCTCGACCCGGCTTGTGCCATCAGTACTGACCGGCTTGCGAAAGGCCCAATACCCGGCTCTCACAGTGCTCCAACTTGCACCAGCACATTTTGCCTTCACAAGGCATTGGCCTTCCTAATCATCCTAATCATCCTCGTTATTGTGCGTGCGGGAGAACGGATGCGCACAGGGAATTTGCCCTGATAAGACATACATATGTGTGCGGCGGGCATTTGAGGAGTAGGCTAGTCCTCCGGCGATTGTAGCCATCTACAGGTAGTCAGCTCGAGCCTCAACCGCGCCTGGCTCTGGAGACCAGAAATCATGGAGGACAAGTCCGTGATCACATAGAGCCGGCGCCTGAGCTGGACAGAAAACGCATTGCCTGGATCCGACTACTGATTCGCTGGAAATGAAAACGAAAAGCTTGAGCTTGCAATGTTGCAATATTGCTCACTGTCCGGCTCTACCCTTACATGACTTCGGTAAGATCCCCATCTGATTTTGCCACTGCCGCCAGCGCCTTTTCGATCAGTCTCAGATTTGAGGTCGTCTTGTTGCCTTTTTCCTTCAATCAAACACGGGCGCACGTTGCTGCTACCGAGGGGAAAGGCGTAGCTGACGAGCAAAATGCTGATTGAGGGTCTTATGCGTGTGTCTCGGATCTGAGCTCCGGTGTCGGCCTGCTACCTCTTTGGTCGCCACACCAACAACGAAGAAGCTGGGGGCAAATTTGCCTTATCCCCGATGGCGCCCTGGCGGACCAGACGACTTGGTTCAATCATCACTCAATACAGTCCACTACTTGAAGCGAACCTAGATTGTAAAATCAAAAGCAAGCTCGCATTAGTAGGAGGGGGAAGATACAGGATCCTGCCAAGTGTGAGTATGCCTTCCCCTCAAGCTCCTGCCATTGTATGCGCTTCGAAGGGCAATCAGGGTGTACTTACACGCATTTCGTACACTTATCGACAGCTATTGGCCTCAGACTCTCGTCAATCACAGTCTTTCAGCAATTCTGGACCACGCAGTATGACAGGCGAGACGAATCCTCAAGCCAGCAGAGCGCCCTTCTGAAATCTTGTCGGCTCCCCTCCCATCAGAAATGTCGCGTCAGTGGCTCGGATATCCAGAGCCAACTGAAGAAATGACAGCATCACTACCGAGAATTGCACCGCAAAATTTGGCAAACATCTTGCTGAAAACGACTGAAGCCCAGGATGTTGTTCTTGTAGATGTCAGACGGGCTGACTTAACGGTACGTCTCCTTCTTTGATTCATCGGACCAGAACAAGCCTGAGCTGAACAAATTGCTTCTACCACATACTACACGCTTGGTGCCAATGCGAAATACCGAATGCAAACAGGGCTACATGCTAGCAGGATCCGTGAATCTCCCTGCACATACTTTCTACCCCTCCCGCTACGCTATAGCCGATATGCTGGCGAACAAATCGAGGGTAATTTTCTACTGCGCTTCATCACGAGGGCGAGGACCGCGATGTGCAGCTTGGATGCAGCAAGTCTTGGTGGAGAGAAACTCAAAGACTCAGGTAGTTGTGCTCGACGGCGGAGCTAAGTCCTTTGTCGAAAAGTATGACAGTGATGGTAGACTTGTCATTCGATTACCAGACGAGGTCACAGAATAATTTCCTGCTGCATACATCGAATGGCGATCGCTCACAATTAGCAGAGTGACACAGCGGGTAAAAGAAGTATGGTCAAAATACATTATAGTAGCTTGCATCAGAGGCGAAACAGGTGTCAAGGGCGGAAGCTGGAAAGACTTGGGAAAAAAAAAGGAAAAAAAAAAGGGAGGAGGCCACAAATTTTAGGAGATGTTAAACCTCCATAACGTCTCTACGTTGGCCAATCCTGCATTCGGGGTCTATATTGAGTGACAAGGAGCAGGCATGTGCTATTTCATCTGACTAGTGCGCAATACCCAGAGACCCAAGGATATCGTTCTGCAAAAACCACATGAGCAGCTGCAATCATTTACCAGCGTCGGCTTCAAAATGGAGGCTTACCTTCCGCTTCCTGTCCTCTTCTATTATACTATCCTTTTCTGCTTGCGTCAACAGCTTGCCATGCTCCATCTTTTCTTTTCTTTCCGAGTACCTGTCCGAGAACAGATTGTCTTTGCCCCGCAACAAGCAAGTCACTTTGACCAGCTCCTCGCAAACATCCACCACTCTATCCCTGTTCGAGCTGGCTTTCATTCTTCCTATGCTTGGCAAGCCATCCACTACTTCAGGTGCATCCGAAGCATTGGTGAAGGTTTTCCAGGCGGTAGGCACGCTTGATTGATTTGGGATGGTAAACATTCGCATCCATCGTCCAAGAACACGGAGTGTGTTGACGGTGTTGAAGGATTGAGAGCCGCCGTTGACCTGAGCTATTGCGAGCGTCCGGCCTTGACTTGGTCGGACGCTGCCTGTTGATAGTGGAATCCAATCAATTTGGTTTTTGAAGGCTGCTGTGATTTGACCGTGCTGCATTAGAACTTCACAAATCAGCGTCGACTCCGGTACAATATGTGGCTGCCAGTGTTCTGCTTACCTGTTCAGGGCTGACCCAGACATGCCCATCTCTGCAAGTACCGAGCATCAGGTCCTTGGGAATTACAGAAGATGAAGACGAAGAAGCTCACGACCACAATGAGAGGTTTCTGAGCTCTTGTGCAGGTTCTGGGACTGGCTCGCGGTCGTGCTTGAGTGGTAGCCACGATGGGTCAAAGACACGAACATCTGCGCCCATTTTCTGCAGAAGACACGCAAGGTCGATAAATACGGTCAGCCAAGTTACGCGAAGGCATCCACATCATGCCAAATTATTATTTAAGCCTAGCATTATATAGCTACCTCTAACAAACGTGCCATCTCAAATGCCAGCAATCTTGAGTAGGAAGTTTCGCGCAAGCTGCCGTATAGCACCAAGAACCGCGGAGGTGATGGTTGGGCCTTTATTAGAGCAGATGCCATCTCAAGCTCTACGCTGTCGATCCAATCATGATATTGCCCTACTTGTTGTAGCCTGTAGAGGTGGTAGTCACTTCGGTCTGGTGGCGGCACAAAATTTGGCGGTGTAGAGCCAGTTGTTTCGCTCCGAGGGAAGGGCTCAAAAGTCGAGCCATTGGTGAGAGGCATAGCGGCTTGTCTATGAGTTGATAAATAGCGCGTTTCTTGGTCTGAGTGCAATGGACGCGCTTGTGAATAATGATGGAAGCGAGTGGCGAGTCGCGCACCCAAGTAAATCGAATAAAGCAGGCGAGTGGGCTTTGCGGTAAGATGGACACTCCAAGCTAGCATCGACAGTGGAAGAATTGAAGTTGAAGTGAGTTCGGGGAGGCGCCTGAAGTGCTAAGTATCGGGAAAGAGTGTCGCTTTGCAGCAGACCTGTTTGCTGTTCTGATGAAGCCTAGCAAACTCGCCACAAGTTCAAACCTGAGACAGATCGCCAAAGTAGCCTTGCATCCCTTGTAACCGTCCAGTGACCACCATACTGTCACTGTTGGCTGCTACTTCACCTTCAACATTCAGCTGTAATGGAGGCAACCGCAAGATCAACGCCACGCCGCATCAGACCCTGTTGGCTACCAGTACTGCGCGACGGCGAGCTCGAGTGCTGCACTCTCAGACTGAGATATGCCCGGAAAGCACCATCGTCATCGGCATCATGTCCACCTATTGGGCTAGCAGAACAGGGGCCGCAGCACAACACTGAGTCGGGTTCTCGCTATCTGGCCAGCCCACTTCCATCCAACTCGTATAGTCAACCATCGCGGGTTCCCGCCAATTCGAGTTTAAGCCGAGTTCCAGATTCAAATGTCGCAAGGCACCATCAGCATGACTCCTTGGAGGCTGAAGCAGCTGCTCAAGCTCAGGCTGGATCTTCACCAGTCTCCTACTACGTCGGATGGCAAGGAGAAGATGATAAAGCTGCGCCGAGAAATTGGCCACAACATCGCAAATGGCTGATTAGCGTGGTTGGATTCGCATTTTGCTCGTAAGCGCAATATTATTCACTTCTTGTCTTCTCTTCTCCTCTCCTCTCCTCTCCTCTCCTCTCCTCTCCTCTCCTCTCCTCTCCTCTCCTCTCCTCTCCTCTCCTCTCCTCTCAACTCACTTAAGACATTACCAAGTCTAACCACTCGCTTTTGTGTAAAACCTCAGATTGGCTTCCATTTCAGTCTCGGGATACGCCATCTCAGTCTCCGTCTTGCAAGATGAAATGCAATGTTCACGTGAGATCGCACTAGCTGGAATAAGCGTCTACACCGTCACCTTTGGCATCGCACCGCTGTTCTTGGCACCGCTCAGCGAAGTCTACGGGAGAAGAATCGTTTACACCCTTTCGGCAGCATTGTATACCGTGTTTCAGATTCCACTAGCTGCGGCCAACAACATCACGACTATGCTGGTTGCTCGGCTGTTGAGCGGTGTTGGCGGCTCTACCGCTATATCGTTGGTGGTACGTTACTACATGTTTCGAAACGGCGGCTGTTACTCTTCCTCCATACTCAAATGCTGATACTCGTGAGTGCGCAATTCGTTCCCATTTCAGGGCGGGACCCTCAGCGATCTCTTTAACGATGACGAAAGAGGGATTCCAATGGCAACCTTCGCCTTTGCTGCGTTTGGGCCTACCGGTAAGCTTAGCTTACTTGTATCGTTAGCCTAGGCCCGTCCTCAACGATGATATTGCTGACTTCGTTGGAAATAGGTCTTGGACCCGTCGTCTTCGGATACACCGCCATGCTCGAAGCTTTCAGGCTGGTCTTCTGGGTCCAATTTGCTCTAGCTGTGCTCCTTACCATCACCATTTACTTCGTGCAAGCCGAAACGCGAGAGTCGGTGTTACTTTCGCGAAAGGCGAGGTCAATACGCTCCACAACCAAGGATTCAAGATTTGTCGCACGTTCGGACGAAGAGAAGACCTCTTTTGGGACTATGATGAAGACTACCCTCACACGACCAATGCGGCTGCTTTTCACCCAGCTACCCATTCAAGCGTGGACCATTTACGTCTCTTTCGCTTGTAAGTTGGCTGTACTGTGAAGGGCCTGTCTAGCTCTGATCACGAAAGCACCCTTTGACCCGGTTTACTCCTAGGGGCGGTCTTGTATTTGCTCTTACTTTCCATCAGTATCGTCTATTCCGAAGTTTATGGCTTCAACCTCGGCGAAATCGGCCTTACATATGTCTCTCAGGTAATAGGCTCGTGCTTGGCCATGCCAATCTCTGTCTACTGTGACAAGATCTATCGCAAGCGTGTGGCTGCCGAAGGTCCCGAGGCGCGCATGTACGCTGGAATGGTGGGAGGCATCCTCGTTAGCACAGGTGCCTGGATCTTTGCCTGGACTACCTATCCTACGGTGCATTGGATTGTGCCCCTTGTGGGAGTAAGCATTCTCTACTCTGGGCTGCTTCAAATCTACCTCGCTGCTTTCAATTACATCACCGATGGCTATGGTACATGGGCTAGCAGTGCACTTGCAGCTAGTAAGCAAATTCCTTAACGTCTGCAGCACGGGAGTATCACTGCTTTGCTGAGCTCGCTAGCGCTAGTGAACTTAGGAAGGAATCTTGCCGCTGCAGCTGTACCACTGTTTGGCCATCACGTCTACGACAGCATGGGGATTCATGGAGCAGGCAGTCTAGTCGCCGGGCTTGCGACGGCACTAGCAATTGTTCCTTTTGCTATCGCAAAGTATGGCGCCGCCTTGAGGGCGCGGTCAGCTGAATCGTCAGCGGCAAGCGACATATAATTCGAATTGTCAGTAGTTGCTGTCGAATACCGGGATAGCACGAGTATGCCATGCACCGAGCGCTTATATATCAATCACCAGTCGGCTTCGTGCTATCGCGATGCGGATTGTGTTGCGCCTACTATGCCGCCCAGCTTCCGCGATCCACAATGATACTAATATGTTCTCCCTTACAGTATAAATCAGCCCCCCCAGCAGCGCATTCGGTAAGATATTCTTCCTGCACTCCACCACTTGCGCGCGGCCTACTTTGTCCTTCTCCCCCTCCTGACCGTCAATCAAGCGCCAGTATGAATTGTCTGGTAGTAATCTGAGGTGAACCATGCGCAGCAAATAGCGCTTCCTAGCGGAGATTGTACGAGGTGCCAAAGTGATGAGACTTAACATCCGTAACTCCTGAGACCCTGGTCAAAGCCAATTTGTACGAATGGTATTGCTAGATCATCCATTGCCCGTTCATTGCCGCTTGGACTGCTGAGACTAACGCTGCCAGTTTGAAAACAAGGTACACAATGGTCTGTAAAGCGGTTTTACTCATAAAAGGTACCATTGGCCACAAAGAAGTACTAAATGAGTCACCCCGAGGTCCGCTTAAAATCGTAACTCGGAAACAATTGTCGCGGCAAGGTCAGACTTCGGCTCAGTCTGGAAGCTTTGCAACATGGAAGCATCATGAATGCTGGATACTGCATTGCCACACCGACATTGTAGTATTTAAGGCTGCTATAGAGCTGGGCTCTCTTGATCTCCAGCCAAACAAAGTAACTTGTGCTTCGTTTTTCCCGAGATCTGCACGGACCGCCGCGTGCAGTTCATTGTTACAGGCTATTGTGGCGTCCGCAAAGGCTGGTGCATCAGTCGTTCTCCATGTCCCGGAGGACGGAGAAGGACTGATCAACCCAGCATTTACCTACCTCCTATGCCAGCTCCAACGTCAGCTGCTCAGTCCATGGCTTCTGTTGCCTTCTCACTGCCGGCTGAGGGCATCTCTTCGAAGCTCTATGCAGGTTGGCGGTATTAAGTGACAGATCAAAAAGACTGCCCATTCGTCTCAACTTTTGTTAGCCACGGCCGGACTGTTGCCCTTGCACATTTGCTGAAAGCCAAATGCCAATCCTAGACATCACGAACATCGACAAGCACTGTTATGGAGGCCATGCGCCTCGAGCCTCAGTTTTGAAGTTCAGCAAAACTGCCCCGATCCCACTTTCTGTTAGGGCTCAACAGCGAAATGTCTGCACTATAGCAAGTGATTTTGCAAAGCTTTGCAACGGCCACTTGGCAGGTGGACGTCTGCCCGTTTACGCCTGAATTGCCTAGCTCAGAACTTATACGTGACCACCCTGCATAGATTGCTTTGGGAGTCGCCAGATTGTGTGGATGCAGACAAGCTTCATCATTGTTGCGCCAGACCTCATCACGACTGCTGAGCGAGGACTCGACCTACTATAAGAAGCCAGCACAAGGGCCGCGCATTATCCGCATCTTTGTGTAAAGTCGCATATAATTAACGCTCAACAAGTCGAGCCAATATATAGCTATCTGCCAGCCGTTTGATGCAGCAGCTACACTGTGCATACAGTTGAAAATTCCAGACTTCTACATTTTACAGATCATTCGTGTTGCCGCAGCTTCTTCCAGCACCAATGGCGGCCCGGGCAATTCCCAATTCTAATGGGCAGGAAGTAGTTCCTACCCTTCATAACAGCACATGAAGCGAAAAGCTACTACACCGGATAATAGCAATCAAATCCGAGACAGCTGAGGATACCGGACATTTGATCTTCTGATAGACATATGATGTGGCTTACCTTAGTAGCGAGCGCTCCCACATCGAAGTAGCCCCGCCTGCGCTACAAGATGCATAGATGGTTCTGTAGCAGAGTCGCACACTCAATTGAAGAGAAGAAAAACGCTGCCGACCTACGAGTCCAGGAGGAAAGCAATCACCTGAATGAGCCCTGCCACTGTCTCACGCCACTCAAAGTCGCTGGCGAGCACTTCGCAAACGGCCATATGCGGCAATTAGCAGCTTGTCTTCAAGACTGTGGCCTGCAGCCGAACTCGCTGTTGCATATACTGGAATCGTGTGCCCGCCTAGATGTGGTTACCAAGCTGGGCAATCTCGAGTCTCTCGTGTCATCTCTTGGCGCAACTGCTTTGCAAGTTCCTGCTCCACCTCCTGTCTACAATCCCGCCTTTATTCTATCAACGATGTGTGCGTCAGGGGCAGCTTTAGCGTATCTGGTAGGTTGGCCCTCAAGTCCTCACCGGCCTGACCTCACATTCGGTATTTATCTAGGACCTCTATTAGCTCCCGTTAGAACTAGTACTACATCTACTCCAAAGTGCGTCCAATGAGAGGTTACTGGGCAAACAGACTATGCCGCCGCTGAAGGGACCAACAAGCGCTACTGCCTACGCAGACATGGCCACAGCTGGCTTCGTCCACGCAAATGACATAAGCCACGCAGACTCGCCAATCCTGAGGATAGGAATAACAGACAGGGTGCGTATGCCAGATGATACGTCTAGAAGTGTGCTAGAGGATCATGCGGGATTGAACGATTCCAAGAAGGTCATTCAGCCGGTAGGGGATCGTCACATAAGGAATATCTTGTGCGATGGACATTTAGCCTAGCTGTTCCTGCATCAGATCCTTATCATCATCAAGTATGGGGCAAGCTTTTTCGGTCGCGTGACAACTGCGCTCCTCACGATACATCAAGAGCTTGCATGCGAAGAAGAGAACTTGACCAAGATGTGCAATGCAATCTCGGTAGCAATATCGCAGGCCATCAAGCACGACTCCAGGCGGACGAACTATACACATGGCGAGCGATTCTGGGCCTATGGGATGAGGTACAGGCATCTGGGTCGCGACGAGACTCAGACAGAGGCGTCCTCAGGCTTGAAACGGCAAGCGCCCGATTCCAGCTTTTCTGCGCGCAGTTGGAGTCGCGCAAGCTTGCCGAGAACTTGCACGTACAGCAGAGTCGAAATGCTCTCCAGAAGTTCATGGAGGTTCAGAAGCGGCTATTTAATCTGACACAGTAAGTACATTACAGATGTGTGCGCTTAAGTCAAGCGATAAAGCTATGCCACTGCAGGTGCGTTAGTGACGCTTGCGACATGCTAAAGGTGTTGCTGCACGAGCATGATGCACTCCTTGGAATGCCAGCATCGAAGGCTTATCCCCCATGGTTTCAGGGAGCTCAAGAAACTTCTGCAGCAACAGATGGCGTACTCTCCGGGAGAGGGCACCCTGCCCCCACACTAACCTCAAGCGGAATTTGCGGCTTATTTCATTTTAATATCGCGCTACAACAGTCCTCCTTCAACGGTTCTACAACGAAGTGACGGTCATTATACCAAAGCTGGACGACTACGCTTGTGCTGTTTGCAGCGACATTGCCTGGAGGCCGATAAGGCTAGACTGCTCACATGTGTTCTGTTGTAGATGTGTAAGCAAATTGCACCGCCGGCGAGATGCTGCAGGCGAGCTGAATCGGGCTTTGATCGCTTGTGCTCGCCCCACTTCCGCTTCCGTAGCTGGTAAAGCTTCAGAAACAAGGCGTGTCAGCATGCCCACTTTGCAGGGCTCTACCCGGGCTGGCGGTAGTGAGTCCATTCCCTATCGGATAATGCTTTCGGACCGTATGTTTGGCTTCTTCTCGCTAACAGCGCGTAATAATCAGAGAACTTAGATGGATCGTTTGAGCTATTTCTCAAGATATGGTTTCCGAGAGAGGTTCAACTGAAGTACAAGCAAGCAAGACAGGCGGGAGATTGAAGGCGAGTTCAACGAGGAGATGGGTATACAAAAAGGCTGTGTGATAGCATAGTGTACTCGGAAAGCTTCTCTGCATGATGTAATAGTGGAGAGTAACCGTGATTTGCGTTAGGTCGTCATGTCGTTCCTGGGAAAGAGTGGAAGGTGACAGTCTCCTGCCCGATCTAAGCAGCTGTGAGCTTGCGGTCTTAATGCCTCTGCTGCCCAACACAGCCGGAAGAAGACGCAAGGATGAGTCATTATGGGTAAGGGATTATGTAACGATTTTTTACGATCAAGCACGGCTTTGTCGTCATTACGGATATGCTTTGATGGCGAGTCTACTTAGGGTGAGGGCAGGCTCACCGAGGTTCATGGTACGGACGCTTCTAACGGAAATGAACAGCTTGAACAGTGCCAGAGAGGATACCACTTGTCACTAATCTTTCTGTCTGGCCTTGGGTTGGTATATTGCTATCTTCAAACACAAGAAGTTGCAGCTAGGGGGGGGGGGGGGGGGCTACGGTTTATACTGTACCCCTTCATAGCCGTGCTGATAGGCTGACTCATACCCTATTGCCAGGCAACCCTATTCAACAATTTCGGCTCTGTATTCAGGACTTTCGTTCCCATGATCGGTTACTTCACCCTTGTGTGGACCGGCGCATTCGCATTCATCTTTCTTTAACACGTTGGAAAGAAGAGCAGTTTGGATACGAGATGGCAGTCGTACAGGCGTTACCGCGGGTATCAAATCTGAAATCGTGCTCTCTCTCTGCCATCGCACAAGCGTACTGATACTATCTGGTCTCCATGTCGTAGCTTCGAACAATTTTGAGCTCGCCATTGCTGTCGCCATTGCGGTATACGGAGTGGGCAGCCGTCAAGCACTGGCTGCGACGATTGCACCGTAAGTCTCAATACGAATGATAGCTCCTTGGCACTTCACTGATCAGGCTGTTGCTACCGCCAGGCTCGTGGAAGTGCCGGTACTACCCTCCTTACTTAGGTCTCAACGTGGCTGAAGCGGCGCTTGCACTGGGGACCGAGACTCAAGTCGCCTGTATGAAGCCAGCCTGATCAAAGTTAGCTCTACAAAGCCATGTAACGAAACAACCTCATTGATGCTGCGTGCGATATCGCCTAGTATCTGTGGTCTCATCATGTGCCCCTTATACGCCCCAGTCAGAGGCAGATGAAGTTATACGAAAGGCACGGGAAAATGTTAGTCTGTCATACTCTGTCTTGCTATCCCGATATTCGAGCCCAAGATGTCGCTCTATCGCCAATGCAGATAGTGATAGGTCGCCGCAAAGGCACTTTTACGAACTGTTTGACGACCATAGCTTATCTTCCATTCAGAGGTTGCGGATAATTCTGCAGGCTCATCAGATGCACACCACCTGAGACCTGGAACTATAACTGCATGTCTCCCCAGATCGTCCCTGTATACTACATTGGATTGCCGGCACTGCTCCACAGCTTGTATGGTAGATGCAGCCCACTTTTCAGAAGATTATTCCTACATACGGCGTAATCGTGAATAATGTGCAGAATATTTACGATAGGAGGTGTTCTCAGGAAGAGTGCGTCCTGCTTTTCTGCCAAGGCCTCCTATCATGGTGCTGGTCATATAGAGCATGTACAAGAAGAGCAAGTCAATGCTCCGCTAGGGGACCATCCTATCGCTTTTAAGGGCAATGTATACACTGCCCTTAGCCTTCTGGAAAGACGGTGCTTGCACAAGTCTATCGGATTGCACAGTACTACGCTGGTTTTCCAGTGCAAGTGAAATCTCAAGGAGGACCAGGATTCGATAAATCAAGAGGTTTCAAGCTGCTTGGACACAGGGTGGGCGTTTTCCGCGGAAAAAATACGGCGACTGAGTCGAAGTAACTTTGCGAGGCTTCGCGCCATTGCCCCCTCCTTTGAAGATAGTAGGTCGGACGGCGAAGATGGTAGAGGCGCCGGTTGAACATTTCGGTCTGACCCCAATGCACCAGGCATCTTTCGTTCACGTAGTGACCGGCCCCGGATCTATTGCATCATCACCATTCGCTGTTGCGCACCGACATCTGGTAACGGCGGGGAAAGTGCTACTTACGTAGAAATCTCTGACGTGCCGTGAAAGCTAGAAGGGGACAGTCCGAAAGTCAAGGGGCCTGGGATCTACTCGAGTGATCTTAATATGAAAGGCAGGACTGCCAGCTTACATAGCAGCTATCGCACAACAGGGAAGAAAAGACAGGCATGCATCTACGTGAACCAACAATCTGCCACGATCGGTAGACTTTACGCAAACGGATTGTGATATACCATACAGCATCGATAGTGATGCCTTGGCGAGGATTGTAGCAAACTCTCCAGCCCTTAGGCACCAGCCTGCTTGGCCATACTGACAAAGTGGGCGACCTGTTCTTGTGTTGTGCTCGTGTTATCCGCGA
>JAMALA010000102.1:0-18884 GCA_023628255.1 Cystobasidium sp. 2NF920 | reverse complement strand
TACCCCTTCCTTTGCTTGCATTCCCCCCAGAATATCTTGATGATGCTGCCATCGGATTCTTTTTTTAAACATGCAAGGACAAATTTCGCTTGCACTAAGCTCACCGATGCTCGTCAATATGATATGTCTCATGGCTGGCAACCAAAAAAACGCCGTTGTGCCCGAGTGGTTAAGGGGCTTGACTTGAATCGATATGTCAGCTTGCTGGGATATGATTGTCATCAAGTACGCATCGCGTGCGCAGGTTCAAATCCTGTCGACGGCGAAAATTGCCTCGGCAAATTTATTTTGCTCCTTTTTGTGGCAGTCCGTCATGACAAGGCGACTCATCTTTTTCGCTTAGCATGCTATCAAACGAACTCAATAGCCAACCCAGCTTGTCTCGCTCCAGCGAGACCTCCTTTTAAACTTCATGCCCCTGCGGGCTCCAGAAAGACAGGCGCTCCAGCGCCTGTAACATTCACTGATTGCCTATAACATACGGTATGTATCGAAGTTTGCTGCAGATGCATGTTCCTTTTGTTTTTGAAGCATTTTATATGCTTTTCCTAGATTTTTCTTGGTCTGGAAAGCTGCATGATAGCCTTCATAACGGGATCTTCTTTTGGTGGGGATTGGGCTAATCTCTGACGTAGTGGCATCGCTGTCACGAGCCTCATGACTACGACTCGCTCTGCTCTCTTACACGAGTAGCATTATAATTCTACTCCTACCTGTCGAAAGTATCTTTCTCGTTCTATGCCTGCATGATCCGGAGATCCTGGTCACGTGATACGGACCTCAGAGCTGCAGAAGCGTGACAGCAGACCACGTCAATCATTCGACACAGGCACGAGCGCACTACCCGCCATGACTGTAGCGATCTTCAAGCCGTAGAATGTCACGCTTATATTTCGTCAAGGATTTCACGGACTACATACTATTCTTGCATAGGCAAGCGCCCATACAAGCTGGGCGCTTGCCTATGCAGGAATAGATTCTTCAGCCGCGCACAGTCAAGAAGTCAAAGGCAGTCGAAGGCACGAACAAGGCCTCTAGAAAGAGCATGCTCTTCCTCGTGGACTACGCATGACAAGCGAGGGCGTTTGGCCGTTCGACTCTCTGATGGAGCTCGATCACGTCCTCGACGGCCGACGCCAGACCATGAACATGAACATGAACATGGGTTGACACTCCACTGAGAGAGCAGCGCGGCTGCCCTGTCGGTTCTTTACAGCAAGCTATGCCGTCGACGAAGGCTTTCGTAGGCGCATCGCTGCTTCTAATCTGCTCGCAGGTCGCCTATGGCTCTATCGGCGACCGGTCACTTGCATATCAACAGTGCACAGGCGCGTGTCGAACAAGCTGCGAAGACGGCACACATACACCTCTAGCATTGATTATGAAAGTCACTCTCTGGTCCTGCGAAGACGACTGTGCCTACTCGTGTATGCACAACTTGACCAACTCTGCAATATCACCAAATCTGTCAGTGGCAGAAAAGCTGCGAAGCCTGCCAGGACTACCGCCTAACCGCGTAGTACAGTACCACGGCAAATGGCCATTCTATCGCTTCCTTGGCATACAAGAACCTTTGTCCGTTCTCTTCTCCGCTGGCAATCTGTACATGCACGTCAAGTATGGTCTATCTCTTCGCAAAAAGTTGCCTCCAGATCTACCGAAACCGCTAGTGTCGGCTCTCAAGTATCTGCCACTCGCAGGCATCAATCTGTGGATATGGTCTATGGTATTCCACACAAGAGATAAGCCAACAACGGAAAAGCTTGACTACTTTTCGGCAGCTCTCGCAATGCTATGCAACCTCTACTACGCCATCATCCGGCTAGGCGCTCTGTACCAAGACCACACACATCATCCAGCTCTACGCCGAGCTGTATTCTGGTCGCTTTCCACACTGTTCCTTTGTCATATCTCGTACCTCAGCTTCTGGCGGTTCGATTATTCGTACAACATGCTATTCAACGTTTCGATCGGACTCCTACACAACCTGCTATGGCTCGGATGGACACTCTACCAGGCTGCGCTGCCAAGAGGCAAAGGCAGCGACCGACGCACACTATCTGCTCCTTCCAATGCCCTTACAAAACAGAGAGCGCCTCACTACCTACGTCCTACCCTTGTGTTGACCCTGCTAAGCAGCTTGCTGGCTCTGGAGCTCCTCGACTTCCCTCCTATTCTCCGTTCGCTTGACGCTCATGCCCTTTGGCACGCGGCGACTATACCTGTCATCAAGTGGTGGTACGAATGCCTTGTCATAGATGCATGGTGGCTGACCGGCCATCGAAACCCGGCGAAGCACGACAAGACCCTCACGTAACTGCAACGATCTACAGATAGGCGCGCGTGCCTATAACTACTAAGAAGGGCCGAGCAAGTGGACAGAAGCGACTCAGACACCATTGGGAGCTCGTGAGCTTGTGCAACATAGCGTCTGGTGACGTATCGTCCGCACTGAAGATGGGCGGGTGTTGACCCGCGAAGCATCTCAGCTAAGCCAAAGGCACAGTCAGCCATCAGAACCCGATGGAAGCTTGCCACAGGTCTCCGCCTCTTGCGCACTCTACTGGGCAGCCGTCAGCACCACTGAGAACACACAAAACTGCAAGCTACTGCTCCTCTGGCTTCTCTCTTCTCTCATCACCGCCTTTGCACACAAATCCTCAGAAGCAAACTCCTTTAGATTCACTCGCTCTAGCAAATACAAGGCCCCTCCACATACAATCATAATGGCTCTTTCACCATTCATCTGGGATCAAGATCTCTTCGACAACATGCTCCAGAAGAGCTTCGTCCCTATGCTTGCCAGCGACCGTGGCTCCAGCAAGGACGGTGTATCGCGCTTCTATCCAAAATTTGATGTCATCCAGAAGGACGTAAGCTTCTCCTACGGTCTATTGCATGTTCAAGAATGCTTTTACTGACAGTTTATTTCCTATCGAAAAGGACAAGAGCACCGTCATGGTAGAACTTCCCGGTCTTTCCAAAGACAAGGTCAATATCTCGCTAGAAGGGGACCAACTCACCATCAGCGGCTCGTCTGAAGAACAGAAAGAATACACCGACGATGCTAAGGTTACTCACAAGGAACGTTCATTCGGATCCTTCCAGCGAATCATTCAAGTTCCCGAAGGTACTAAGCCCGAAGATATCAAGGCATCGATGGACCACGGTCTTCTCAAGGTCGAACTCCCCAACAAGGCCAAGGATACTTCTCCCAAGAAGATCACAGTTGCATAAGGAATGATTGTTCTCGTTTAAAGAACTTCTAAAGAACTATCTGCGAACCAGACTTGATGTAGCTAGTCATGAATATTCACGATCTACTTCGTCCTTTTGTTACTGAAATGCACAGCTAGGTGACTTCGTAGCCATGCATACTTGAAACTCGAAAGTCTCCTCGATCCTGCTTCTCAGATGTTCCTTGTTGTTGAACGTATATGTTCATGACGGGTTGGCCTGTCCATCTTGCATCGGCATTGTCCATCTGTAAGCTGCTGCGCCAAGGAAACCTGCGACACAATGTCAGGAAAGCTCTGCCCTCCCAGCATGACATAGGTACTAACCATAGCCAGCCAACCTCATTCCCACAGTTGCACTACGGCCAACTGCGAGTGTTTTGCTGAGAGCGTAGTATCGCGCACTGCCGATGGCGTACAAGCCAAGAAGAGCAAATGCGCCTGTACCTATGAGGCGGCAAGCGAGACAGTCTGCTGGCGCAGCAGGGGGGTCTTGCGACGGCATGCAGTGTCTTGATAGCTGATGACAACGTATTACTCTCGGTGATGGGTACAAGTTGGAAAAGCTACACCCAACTCATTGACTCTTGATCATGCCAGCCTGTGCATGCGACGTGATCGGAGTGAGAAAGTGCAGTCAGAAAGTCTGGTCTCCTTCGCAAGCGACCATCTCTGCAGTACTTTCGAGTGCGCCGTCACTGTTTCACATACGAAAGCCGAGTACGCAAGTATGGGAGGTACAGGTGGGCAGATTCAGGTCAAGGTAAAATCCTGATTTGGCCACACCAATTCTGACACGCAAAATCAACCACTCGCAGGACGCAGGTCGCGGCTCAAGCAGAAGGCGCCCGAGGCGTTCGTAGAACCTGGTAGCAAGTCCAAAGGCAAAGGCAAGCAGGAAGATGCTCCCATCGTCGGACGTCGAGCTTTGAAGAGGCAGAGGATTGCTGAAGCCAACGGCGGCAAAGCGCCTAGGGCAACGAACAAGCGTGGATCTCGCAAGAATGCAGGCAGCGACGACGATGATGAGGAACGTATCCTGGCAGATGCTAGAAAGTTAGTATCTCTCACAAGCTATCCCATGGCTAGCTGTATACTGATACCCTGTTCACGTGCTCTCACAGTGCTATGTTCAGTGAAAAAGATTTGATCGAGTCGAATCTGGCGGGTGCAGGTCCTGCACCAGTTCTAGAAGGCGTAGACAGCGACGAGGACGATCTTGAGTTACTGGACGAGGCCTTCGCCGAGGGTCAGGAGGGTGAGGAAGACAACGATTTGGATGATCTTGAGGACGAATATGATGTAGAAGACGACGATGAGGAGGAGGGCAGCGACGATCCTGCAGCTGAAGATGATCTCAATGGGTGAATCATAGTTGCTCTTCTAAGCTTATCGAGCAGTGTTACTGACGGTCCTTTCAGTGATGCAACAGGAGACGTCGAGGAGGAAATGACATCTGGCGACGAGGAAGGCATGGACGGTGAATTAGCTCTAGCGTCAGAAGATCTCGAAGACGAAGATGACCTCTTGGAAGGTGGATCAGATGATGATGATATGGCATTGAATCTCGCAATGGAGGATGGCGGTCATCGAGGTCTACCGGATATTCAAGTTGTGCAGATGCGTATAGCTAGTGCGACAAGAGCATTGTCAGACTGGAGAATTCATGGCAAGAAGACCGGAAAGAGCCGCAGTGAGGTCTTTGACCAATTCATTGAAGATATCTGCTCCTATTACGGATATAATAAGTTCCTTGCGGAGAAGCTTGTGGACCTGTTCTCCGTTGACGAGGTGAGTTTTAGCCACTCGTGTCAATCATTGGTGCGATGCTAATACTTGGATTTGACTCATTAGTGCATAACTTTCTTCGATGCATCCGACACCCCACGTCCGGTCACTATCAGAGTTAATACCCTCAAGACACGTAGAAGAGAGCTTGCTCAGACCCTCATCAATCGCGGCGTCTCTCTCGAGCCTATCGGTAAATGGTCAAAGGTTGGCTTGCAAGTATTCGAGTCTAGCGTACCGGTTGGTGCCACTCCAGAATATTTAGCTGGTCACTACATCCTCCAAGCAGCATCATCCTTCCTACCCGTCATGGCGCTTGCTCCTCAGCCAAACGAAAAGGTGCTCGATATGGCTTCAGCCCCAGGTGGTAAGACGACACATCTTGCTGCTTTACTGCAAAACACCGGAACCATCTTTGCGAACGATTCCAACAAGGCCCGTATCAAAGGCTTGTCTGCCAACATCTCGCGATTAGGCTGCCGGTAAGTCAGATTACTACGGATTCGTTGTTTGCCGAACACAGCTAAAATCTGGCATTGCAGCAATGTCATCGTATGCAATCACGATGGAAGAGACTTCCCGAAGGTCATGGGCGGCTTCGACAGAGTGCTTCTCGATGCACCATGTTCTGGGACAGGTGTCATTAGCAAGGATGCTTCAGTCAAGACAAACAAGTCAGAGCGAGACTTCATTTTGCTCTCTCACCTTCAGAAACAACTCATCCTGTGCGCCATCGACTCGGTTTCACCAAATTCCAAGACTGGCGGATATCTGGTCTATTCGACCTGCTCTGTTACAGTCGATGAAAACGAGTCTGTTGTCGCCTATGCCCTTCGCAAACGTCCCCATGTCAAGCTGGTCGAAACAGGCCTCAACTTCGGCAAGGAAGGCTTCACATCCTTTAAGGGCAAGCACTTCGATCCCAGTCTGAAATTAACACGCCGCTTCTATCCTCACGTACACAATATGGACGGTTTCTATGTTGCTAAATTCAAGGTTGGCAAGCCAGCCAAGAAATGTAAGCGGTACCACTCCCTTCTATGCTAAAGCATCTATCATCCTGACTATCTATCTGAATTTTGCAGCTTCGGCAGTGGATGCAGCTGTGTCCGCAGCCGCAGCAGAGGACGCCGATCTATCTGATGTCACGGATATTGAGGGCGAGGACGAGCCCGCCGGTTTCGACGAGGAGGAAGACGCAAAGGTTATGGAGCTAGAAAAGATCAAAGCCTTGAAGCGCAAAGGTATCAAGGTGATCTCGAAGGAGAAGCAGGAAGAGGCCCGCGAGAAGAAGAGGAAGAGAAAAGAAGAGTAACGATGTTACCACTGTGCCCTCCTTTGTCGCGCCTATCTTGCTCAGTATCCTGTTGTTTCAGTAGTGCCTTGCGGCCCTTGGTGTCAAAGTCTTCACGTTCATATGATCGCCAACGCTATAGCGAGGGATATCCGGCAACAGCTCATGATGTGTTAGATTTTTCGGGTAGCTGGCGGAGATGGCCAGTCTAGCCCTCGTCCGATGGAGACGGTGTTGCTGAGGTTGGAGCGCGTTCAGGTACCCAGTGCTGTCTTTTCGCGAGCTTCTGAACCCGCTTTCTGTGCCCTCGTGAACCTTTGTGCACTTGCATCTGCTGACCTTCTTCAACCATGAAAGGTCGTTCAGGATCGATGGTGCAGATCTCGCATTGTACTTTGGTAATACTGGTGCGGGACCTAGAAAGTCTCGAGAGCTGTGTAAGACGGAGGATTAATGTGCACCGATGGACGCTCTTACATTGATACCATCTTCGGAGTAAGAATGCTTCCAGCAGTAAGACTGAGGGAAGCGGGGTCGGGCATGTCACCCCGGCTCAAGAATCCTAAAAAGGAAGTCGGCAAAAGGTACCATGGGAAGGTGTGTTTGGAACGGGCTTACGTTGGAGTATAGCTTCGGCGGGTTGACAGACATTCTCTGCCCACACATTGACATCTGATCAAATGGGCAAGGAGCATCAGTTTTGGCGGGAAGATCGTGTCGGATCAAACCTACCGGTCGCATCAAGCAGGTACAAGTAGACGTCGTCCATCCTGCCATCCGCCTTGCTCGCTTCGATTACCGGAAGTAGCTGATTGCGTATCCACTTGATTTGACGACGTGCGTATTGACGAGTACCAGTCTGCATGGCATCAACTGCCTGCTTGTATTCGGGGCTGTCTATGGATAGCTGGGTATCGACTAGGGCTTCTTCCTTGGCTAGGAAATCCGCGAACTCCTTGTAACCTGAAGAGACTTGTTCAGTACAGCTGAAGTAGTGTGAAGATCGCCTGACTTGCCAATCGCCTGATATATGCCTTTGGACAGATCCAAGTGCTGACTCGCTCCTGCTACTTTACGAAGCTCTCGAAGCTCGTCGAGCAGTCCGAGCTGTGGTAGCAGACTGAGCCGGCTTCATACTAAAAGGGTGGAGGCGCACATACCGTACACATCTTCTCTACGCGCGCATTCAACCGTGATTCGAGCGATTCGGGCCTTGCGTATGGCCAAAAGATCAAGGTTCGATACCTATGCAGGATACATTGGTTGAGCATGAGCTCCGTTGAATAATCATACCACCTACTGCGTGTCTTGAACAGATGTTGCCTGCTCTTTCATGATCTCGCTGTGCAGCTGCCCTGTCTGGACAAAGATTTGGAGACTCCTGCTGATTTTCCGAATATCCCGCCAGTGCCATCTCTGAGCCATAACAGGGTCAATGGCTTGCAGACATTGGTATACTGCTGAAGTGTATGACTCCGCGTCTTGCAGTTCGGATGGAAGCTGTGAGGTAGGGAAATTTGGCGGAAATGAACTCGGCGTGGATATGAGTGGTAAGGTGTCAAATTTGAACAGCAATTTTTGAACGTTTCCGGGAAGCTGAAGAACACGGTCCTTCTGCTCGGGACTAAGACCATCCAAGTCTGTCAAAGGTCGATGTCCGACACTTTCTTGTCGGTCTTCTTCTGCTGAAACTAGTCTCCCAGGAAATAGCAGATGTTGGATGAAATACATCGTTCCTCCCACAAGTATGGGCAAATTGCTTCTCCCAGCGATATCTTCGACCTAGAGCGAGCAACATGAACAATCAACAAACGCCTGCTTCTGAAAGTAGAAAAGTGAAATTTGGCAAAACTAACCGCTTGCATGGCATCAGCACGGAAGTGGTCAACACGATATTCCTCGCCTGGGTCGAGTATGTCCATCAGATGGTGAGGAAACTCGTCTCTCTCCTCCTTTGTGGCCTTGTTCGTAATGATGTCCAGACCCCGGTACACTTGCATAGAATCCGCATTGATGAGCTCTGCTTCCTTGGGCGTCGCCAGCTCTTTAGCTTTCACCCATCTAGCAAGGTCAATCGCAAGCTGCGTCTTTCCGACACCCGTACTATTGAGTGAGCAGAAGCACGAGGTTACAAGTCAGTCCATCGCTCCTGCTGCTGTTGTTGTAGTGGCTCGTCATACGTTCCAATGATGGCGATCACGTCGCGTTTTGGCATCTTGCTAATGGTATTTACAGCTCGACAGTAAAGCCTGCCGAGCAGCTCTGAAGCGGATTTGAGGAAGAGCTTCGTACGCAAGGATTGGATGATGCTCATTTAGCCTTGCGGCATGTTATTCAATATCGAAGCATGATTGCCAGGAAGAAGACCGCATCATTCCTCCCTCGACTCGACCATGGAAGACGTCGTGGATGATGATACTGCTCGAATGAGGTCAAGGAGCGCCAGAAGCAATGGCAAAGACAGGCAGGACTCCACTGTTGCGTCCTTCTGGCTGCCGCTGCTCAGGTCAGCCTGTTCAGCCTGTAACAACGGGACCACGAACAGTCCGCTGACGGCCCCCCTCTGTAGATCTGCGGCGAAAGAAGTTGCTCTGAGCAAAGATGATCAGGCAGACCTACTCCAGACTGTAGAGAGCAGGTAAGAAGTCTTCACATCCACTATCGCTTCTTGGCTGACCGACTTTGCCGTCCCAGCCTCAACGAGCAATTCGCTGCCGACTTCGACGAAGATCTGCTGGATTTGCTACAATATGATGATGCAAGTACAAGGCGTCTCGCGAAACGCCAGTGCTCCTTTCGGCTAACCTGCCTAATGCCCTGCAGCATGCGTTAAATGACCGCATAGCGTCCGAAAGCAGAGGTTTAAAGCGAGACGTTCGACGAACGCAGAAGAAGCAGGAGCAAGTTCCCTCCCTTGGAAGTCGTATATAGCAAAGTGTAGCTTATCCAGTTCGTTACCACAGCCTACTGATTGAAGAGCAAGCGCGTCTAGAAAGCTTCCGCCCATCACGGAAGGCTCATGAGCAGGACGAGGCGCGTGAAGTTGCAGAGAGGGTCAGTCCCAATTGTCCGACATACACGCTGCTACCGACTCGATCTGTTACTCATTCTTTTTCGTCCAGCTGCATCCATTAGCCCGTCAATATCTCTCCAAGAAACCTAGTGTTCGACGTTCAATGCCCTCGACCGCCCTGCAGGAGCTCGGTAGAGCTAAAAGGGATCTTGAGAGTCTGGAAGAAGGGCTCGTATCATATGAAGTGAGTGTACACCTGTCAGGAAGCAGACATCGGCCGTTGACAATGTGAAACAGCCCGAGGAGGATGCATTTCTGGTCGACCTGCTTGACCGGCTCAAAGCTAGTAACAAGTCCAAGAAAGCCAAAAGATGAACGCGTGATGTGCAGTCAATGTTGATATCCCGCAGTCCAAATGTTGTTGTAGCGTCCAGAGGATAATGTACAAAGGTGGAAAGCTCGTGTATGCTAAAATGTAGTGTAACTATGGCTACAGAACTCGCTAATATCGAGTATTGTTTTCTGGAGGAGTCGCAGATACTGCATGTATGCAGATCAGCAGCATGGTAGTGGGATGATCCAGCAGTCACTATCAACGGATGAAAAGCAAAGAGCGTGTCAGACATGTCGAAACGGATTCGCGTTCCTAGGTGGCGGAGGCTGCGCATCGTACTCACCAGTGGCATGGCAGGATAGGGAGACCGCAGAGCTGTCACAGAAACAGCGAAGACAACGTGTCAGTAGTGCAAGTCATGTGGTCGGGTATGAGGTAAGACGGGCCCACCTTGCCCGGGCAGCCACCTCGCAGATTCAAGTGTTCAGGCTTGCCATCTGGTGTCTGCTCTTCCTGGAAGCCTTGCTGCTGCTGGGCTGCGGTCAGAGCTGGTGGTAGTAGTAAAGCACCAGGATCAGTACGTTGTGAATTGTCTGGTGATGCAAAATGCATCCGTGCCCGGGTTGATGGTTACTCACGCGCGACCATCATGTTCTGTTTTTGGCCTGGCTGGGCTTGCTGCTGAGACTGCTGCTGGGTCATTGCGACGTTCTCGGTGACGGCCATGGTAGTTGATAAGATGACTGCTTAATGTATGTGAAGAAGGCAAGATACTTGTCGATGGTCTGCGGGTGAGAGAGGTGGTCGGACTACAAAGTGGACGTCCTCGTTGCGGTGCAATGCTACGTCACGGTCAGAAAAAAAGGGCTGTCCCGCGGATGACTAAGCAGAAAAGCTTGAGGTTTATTCCTGGTTGACAGGTTGTGGCTACACGACTAGCGGAACTCTCGGTAGACAGTGCGCATGCTACTGTACACGGGCGGATCGGAAGTTTCATCCTGCTCGTAACAATCATAAATTACCACTTGACAGCCAGGCCATTCACCTCTTCGCTTGCTATGGCTCTATACTGAGTTCGCAGTAGTCTCTGTCTTTCTGCTTGCGGATTGTCTGATTTGCTTGTCAAGTCTGCAAGCAGACGCTCTGCTAGAATGTTGTAGGATGACTCGCTCTCATCTTGCCGAACATAGTCTTTTAGGGAATCGTGCACTCTGAAAGCTTCGCTAGGCGTGACCTTTTTAGCTCCAAATCGCCAGTAAAATTCCTCCACTCGCGACACCCATTCTTTCCCGGACAAGACGCGGTGTCCGTCCTGCTCGTCTGCTACCATCTTGACCTCTCCATCACCCTCTAGTAGCGGCACTATGGGCATTCCTTCCCGATCTACTTCGATAGGCAGTGGATGCGTCGGCGGTGCGATCTGACCGCCACCATTGACACATCCAGAAGGGCATGCCATCACTTCGATGAAATCGTAGCCTCGCTCTGGCTCTTCCGGTGTGACTGTTCCCGTGGATGTTCCACTATCTGTACCAAGTCGATTCAAGCGCCCAGGGCGCCGCATCATTCCGCCTCTCTTGGAGACAGCCTTGCCAGCTGCGCCTTTGGTGACTGAAATTCCTGATTCTCTTCCTACTTTGCGCACCACATTTTGAAGATTTCGGAAGCCGTAGCATTTAGCTCCTCGGAAGACTATCTTACTTCCCAGTCTTAGTATAGCTTCGGAGTAGTCTTCACCCCGTACGAGTCTTGATTCAAACGTGAGGTTGGGTATGTCTTCTGGAGCGTGTGCTCGGATGGCAGCTCGAATGGCGTTATGCAAGTAGCTGCCACTGGCACTGCCTGGGTGTTGCAGTGATGATGGCACGTACTCGAGATCGGGTTCATCCGCCGAGTCGTCCACGTCGGCTAGCTCGATGTCCTTCTCGTCCAGGATTCTCTGCACTTCCCCTGTAGTGAGAACGCAGTCGACATCTCTGTTACCATCTTCCGTAGCGAAGTCCGGCCGGGATGCTTCCAGCTTCTTATCGTAGCATGGCATGACTGAGACATGGTAGATCTGCTCCCGGCTGTGATGATTGATTTGTAGCAGATACTCAGCTCGTGTACGGCAGGCAGCTAATGCTCTAAACGTTTCATTCCTCACCTGAGGCCCAATTGTGGAGCTATCCATTCTTTGACCAAGGTGCCCATGATCTGCTGCGGACTCTTGACGTTGCTAATATATGGGAGAAGCTCGCCGTGCGTCTTTTCGGCATAACATATCCATCCTGGACAGGCGGAAGCGAGAAGAGGAAACGACTTTGAGTCATCTGGACGCTCAGATGACCTTTCTTTGCCTTTATAGCTAGGTGACTTCTCGTAAAACTCTTGCTGACCTTCAAGAAGACTGATGTGTCTAGCAAATGTAGTATCAAAGACAAGCTTGAAGCCGAGAGCGTCTTTGAAGGCTTTCTTGAGCTTCCGAAAGCATGAAGATGGAGATATTGAATGGTATGCAGCCAGTGATGCTATAGACTGCGGAGATATTGACAGGACTGGAGTGACATCCTGAAGTCATACAAATGGGCTATTTAGCTGCATGTTTGACTTGCACAGTAAGCAGCACAAAATGGACGTGATCGGCATCAGACTCACAGCATGATCTGCTAGGTAACGATAGACTTCCTCGTGGCTTTGCATAGAGACAAGCACTGATTCTGCAGATGTGACACATCCTGAACATGCCAGACAATCATTGAGCGTTATCTCTGCCTTCTTGAGCTTCTTGCCTTCGCTAGTCGATGGACCTGCGGAACCGATCTCATAGTAAGAATTCGAGGCGTGATCTATCCGAATTTCGGTCTGTATACAACGCATGGAAGGCATTAGCAGGCAGTTCAAGGCGTCGTCTAGTCGGTTTACGTACAGCTGCAGAGCCTGGCTGCTTCTCTACGGGCTCCTCGATGTACTCCACCGGCTTTATGCACTCTTGCGATGGTCCCAAGAAGTCATTGAGCTAAGATGAACACAGGTGAATCAGTTTGAGTTAGTGGCAGATGTCTTCAAAGTTGGACTAACATCTGTGAGAGCCAATGCAGCGGAAAAGGCCATGGTAGACAAGTTGGTTTGAATTGAAGAAGTTGGGTGGCGAAAAAAGCCAGAACGGGCGAGAGCTCGGCCGAAACTGGTCAGCTTGGCTTTCACCCTATGGCAAGGTGTTCATTGCAAGTGAATTTCACAACCTACGGGATGAAAGCAATGCATTGATTCTCACACTACAACTGCGTAAGAGTTGGGTACAAATTAAAACGACGGGTGCTCTAAAGCGGTCGCTCTACTTGCTCTTGCTTATGTGGCGACCCGCAGATCTGCCTGTCTGGAGCAACGCAAGCATCGCACAACTGTCCTATACTTAAAAGGATGGACAGCAATAATACGGGACGAGGCATTTACCTCCGATGCGTGTACAATGCGACTCGCATACTGCGGACGCTGGAGCCCAGAGCGCCAAGATTACTGTCCATCATTACAAGTCTGCTACATGGACGGGTTAAGCGTTAACCGCTTGACTTTTGATGAACTACTTGTATTGGGTCGCATATTCACTATACGCATTGTCCGCGAACTGGTGTGGGGCTGCAGGCTGTGAGCTGTATGCCGCTTTCACGGCGTTATCGAAAGTCGGACTATTACAAATTGGGTCAGCTGGGATGGCACAAGGTCGGTTGTTGGGATGCGGCCTTACACTGGGAATTGAAGCGAGTAATCGCCTTGCGGCCATTGCCACGAATCAAGAGAAAAGTCATTTGGCCAAGCTGGTTGGGATGGACCCAGTCCAAGGAAGCTGTCTTGATTTTCGGCGAATTGCTGAAGAGGCTGCGGGGAGGGTGGTCGAGTCTGCGATAGGAGAGTCCAAAAGTCTTCATACGGGTCCTCTCCTTTGCTACCGCTACCCATGACAGGATCCTGTTGGTACTGGTCCACAGTGTCTGCGAGAGGAAGGTCGAGAGCGGACCGAACTGCGGCATGGTAATCGCCTTTGCTCGTGTTCGCTTTGAGGGGAGATGTGCTATTGCTTGCAAGGGTCTTCATTATACCTGCGAGCATGGCATGACAGCTACGCACGCTTTCTCGTGCTGCCTGGTTGACAACGGGTGACATGAGACCTTGCAGCACGTCTGGCTTGTCGCTCAGATATAGCTGAGCAGCGCGCAGGGCACTAGTGGCGCGTGGGAGATCTGCGACGCAGGCTACCGCAGTGTTACTTGAGATGGTGTCCACGACAAAGCTCGCCAGAATGACGAGACTCGACGAGTATACATAGTACAGCGAGTACCCTGGAGAGAACACGTTAGAATCGCTCTCCCTTCCGTACACGATGACTGCACTTACACCATGCACCTGACTGGCCGTTCTTCCAATTTGCGGTTACTATCTCTAACACTTCCATCGCTGCTGAGCAGCAGATTCGAGCACTTGCATAAGTAAGCGCTTGATCTAGAGATGTATCTCCGCTGTTATTGTGAGCATCGGACTGGGAGCTATGGCATAGGTGTGAAAGCATAGGTCGATGTGCTAGCATTTTTGCATTGAGGAAACGAGCCCTTAAGACATTTGTCTGCATGTTTAGCTCCTCGTTGGAGCCACGCAGAGCTGCGCCATTGATGTCGTATTGTAAATGTGGTGGCACCTGCTTGGCCCAATCCTCAAGCTGACCATCATAATCGAGAATATCGTGCGGACTAGGCCATTTTGAATCGGGCTCGCAGTGCGGACTGTATAATCTGTCAAGGATCTTCAGCTGTATTGCGTACAGCTTGTACGTTTGCTGTATAAAGCTCGCAACGGAAGGTTGATCACGAGGCTGTTCTAGCAAGCCGTCTGCGGTGACATACTCATCGTCCACAGGCGTTGGCACAACGCTATGACAGTGCCTTGCAGATAGAGAAGGGGGGAGGCCCAATGTTGCAGCAGTAGTAGCTTCCATTGCGACTACTCCGGCCCAAACACGCCGTCGAGTTTCGGCTTCTACTGGATTCATGTGCGCAAACGTAGAAGCAGAGTAGAGGCCTTGAGATTGAGCAAATCTCACTGCGTGACCGACTGTATTCCAGCATAGATTTGGTTGACTAACGCTCTGCAAGTATTGGACCTGTGGAGCATTTCAGCATGACTTAACGGGAAATCGCTTGGGTGGACGGTCTCTCACCATGAGCAGAACGCACTGCAGAGCCTGCAGACTTCGACTTTGGAGGACCAGGGGGAACATCATGGCCAGGCTACGCTGGAAGAAGCGCAGGCCTGCTTCGGCCCCCTGAACAGCCTCTATATCTGGTCCACCGATCTGACAGGCAATAGCGTAGACTTGGTTCAGGAGTCCCAGCCAGTGCTTGTCAACGGAGCCGCCTGCTTGGAAGGTATCCTCGTACGCTTTCATGAACGTCGGCCTGAGGTACATAACAGAATGAGCATGAGGACGGGAGCTACTACACATGTGCGTTGGGTACTCACCAATGTAAGATCCGAAAGACTGTTGTAGAAGACTGCTCAGCCATGGTTCACGCTTCACAGCTACTGCAATACATACTGGGATGGATTCTGTCGCGATAGATAGCCACTAAGGCGTCTGAAAGCTGGCGGTGCGGTAGGCTGTAAAGATCTTGTTGTGACTTGGTATATGTGAACATATGTAAAGCCTCTGCATCACCATTGTTGGTGGTATCTAGGTTGCCTGGCCTGTCTCCAGTGCGCCCTGAGGCAGTGACACCATTCGGTCCTCCCACGAGTCGCCTAGTCGCACCTTCTACTTCGTCGAAAAGCGTACGCGTAGAAGAGTCGGGGAATTGAGTATTGACCCCAGGAGAGGCTATCAAAGTCAAGAGAGTGTCTCGACTGGCTTCGGAGGAGGGCTCAACGGAGTTACTGGCAACATCCGGTGGAGAAGTATTGTACGATGACCCAGTCTCAGTCCTAATTTGGTTACTTAGGGTAGTCCCAGAGACGTTGCGCGATGTCACAAGAGGTCGGTTGAATACGCTTGGTGGTATGAGGGTGTTCCGTAGTGCGCCACTCGACACGGTGTCTTTAGCTACCTGGACCGCTGGTGGTTTTGGAGCAAGCGAGCTTTCCTGCGAGCGCGACACTGCTCCAGATAGTTCCTCAATTCGCTTCTCTAGCTGTTGCAAGTACTCCGGGTCTATTTTCTTTGCAGTAGCTGGATATGTACAGTCTTCCAGCTTGGTTTGCCGACAGGATCCACAAGGTTTGTTGCCATCGCATTTTGCCTTTCGTTGTCGGCAGGCAGCTGAAGGTTTATATCACAGTCAGTCTACTGGCTCAACAAGTGTAGCAATTAGAAATGCCCACTGCAAGCTGTCGCAATCCTCTGTCTTTTGGGTCGATCATCCTCGAGCTTCTTCTTGCGCTTTTGTGCACCTTGCGAAGAGACCGATGTCGAAGGCGAGTCCATCACGCCGTCAGGGGGATCTCAAGCGGTACGTGGGATGCGGCACTCCAGGCTTGAATGGCATCCTACTGTGACTGCGTCTATTGGGGTAGTAATGAGGTCAACACGATGGTGGAAAGGGTCGTAATAGCTCTGAGGTCGAGGAATGAACACGGCCGATTGCAGGTTGGGCTTATACCACTTGCTTTCACTCTGAGCTTATCACAGATTGTGCTACCCAAACAAGCGCTGTATCACAAGTCATCGAAGACCATACCCTCATTATCAGAGTCGCCTTCTTCTCCTTCTTCTGGATCTCCTGCTACCATTCCATCTCCTACAGCCAAAGCTTCTCCATCTCCTCCTGCTTCCTCGTCGACCGCAGGAGCATGAGCTGCCAGCCAAGCTAGAGCAGCGGCAAAAGCAGCTGCAGGATATAATCGCACGCGGGCTTCCTAAGTTTCCCTAGGAGGATAAGCGTCAATGATTGTGCCTACGAAAGGTGCTCGTGGATGCGCAAGTCGAGTTCCTTCGATGAGCTGCTGGAAATTCTGAACATTGGTAGGCGATGATCCTGGAACAACAAGGTATTGGAACGTGTGCAGCGAGTTGTATAGCGCTAGAGCTCTACCATTCCAAGCTGAGATATGCCTGAGCTGCGACATTTAGACGGCAGAAGAAGGCTTCTGCCTCGATGTTTGCTACTAGGAGGTTCTGTAGCTCTCGGCATCTTGCCACCAACAGTATGGCTTCTTAAGTGCCTCTTCTCTGGCTGGGCTGGCCGCAACGGGTAGCGCGTCATTGGATCTTCGGTCGAAAGAAGCCACTCGAACGTCACTGTACAGCACTTCCAGATCAGCAATCTGGCAGATCATGGTTCCTTGTCATACAATGTTGACTTACACGTTCGGAGCACGGGGCAGTAATTTTTTTGGCAGGTGCAGGTGCAGGCGGATAGAAGAAGGCGCGTGGCGCTGCTTGAGGTCGCATAGTGATAACAGTTGGAAGAGCGAATGCAGCAGGAACGAAGTCAAGCTTGTACGGCTAAGCAGCTCGCGGTCTTCGTCTGGTTGAATGAGATTCTGCATGGTCGTCCGACTTGCTATGCATGGACCACGCGCAATTGCATTTGTTGCCATGGCGATAGTTTCAGTTGCGGGATGTCAGTCGAGTTCCCCGCAGGCGACGGTAAGAACAGATTCCACGGCTCCGTGCCGGCAAGTATGATTGGTAACTGATGACTTTGTATTTAGCAATTGTGAGCAGAACTACGTTGTTGGAAGATCTTGGTAATGAGGAAGCCATAGATATGATACAAGAGATCCACTAAATGCAGGAACCGCTCTTCTGATGTCGGAGCACTGCATCTTTTCTGGAGAAAGCCATCTCGCACTTCCACACCTCTCTACCCCAGTTGGCTAAGACTATCCCACATTTGAAGCCATCCGTGCTGTACTGCTTGGACTTGCCTTTGCTGACCCTACCCTGAGCATTAATTTTGGCTTTGTGCATAGCCTCCAACAAAGTAGCCATACCTTCAGCATCTGCTATACCACCATTCAAAAGCTCACAAGCATTGTACATGATAGCGCCCATTCCTTCGTTGGGTAACAGCTTTGTAAACTGGGAGCGAATCTCAAGAATTTCTCGGAAAGTCCTCGAGCGTCTTCTCCTCAGCCGAGAGAGTGTCATCTATCTCATCGTCACCTTCCTTCTATCGTGCTGCTACACTACCTTCAGCCCTCCATTTGACCTGCCCTCTGATTTCTTCGATATGCTCGAGTGCCATCTCCATGTCGCCGAAGGACCACACCGCGTTCTTTATATTGGAGGGAGTCATGAGGGAGCTTCTTCCTCTATTTTCAGCTATGAGCTGTGCGTTCACCTTCTTGCTTTTCCGCACTCGAGCATTGGTATGGGCTATCTTCCAGACTGCGGACGCGGAGGCGGAGGCAGCGGATGAGGATGAGGATGACGAAGATGCTGATGCATCTACCGAAGTACCTTGGGAGGAGAACATAGGGAGAGGGTTTGACAAGATGTTGCACTTCCACTGAGTCGAATGAGGCTTCTTGGGAGCTGTGTGTATCAACTGTCAGCTTCGCATCCTGAATCTTGTAAACATCTGATTTCAGGTCCGAACTCTCAGGCAACTGACAAAGAGGCTTGGATGGAGTATTGGAGCGAGTCATCGTTAGGAAGGGTATGAACGAGGGAGTGAGATAAGATGAAGACATTTATTGCTGCTGTTGCGGTTGCTGCTGGTGCTACTGTTTGTGGAAAGTGGTGTAGGAGCGAGCTATATGGCAGCAGGGAAGAAGGCGACAGGCGCTTGGACCGCCAGCGATCTCTCCGAAAGTAGTAATGGAAAGACAGACGGCAAATGCAAATGACAGAACTTGTCTACATATGTGATACACAGGCGAGCTGCTAAAAAGATGCATCTGCCTGTTTTTAGTAGGCCAGGCTACCAAGATTTACGGTCTGGTAAGGATACTCGAGTATCACAAATGGCTGTGGCGTCTTACACATAACCCTTTTTTGGATTTGATTCTTCATTGCAAGTTACAAAGAACAAGCAAAATACAACGGAGCTCTAGCTCTAGTACTAATTACGAGAGGAGCTGTATAATTTTTTTTTTTGGATTTAATTGTTCATTGCAAGTTACAGCATTGTGAACATGATACAAGTGTAATACTAGAAGTCTTCAGTCGTTTTTTTTGGATTTAATTGTTCATTGCAAGTTACAAAGAACAAGCGAAATACAACGGAGCTTTAGCTCTAGTACTAA
>JAMALA010000101.1:0-20589 GCA_023628255.1 Cystobasidium sp. 2NF920 | reverse complement strand
GATCAACAGTACAACCTGTTACACCTTATGGCTCTACCTTTTCAAGCGGTAATACAACATCAGCTGGTCCGTATGGAAGTAGCTATCCGTACAATGTACCTTCAACATCAATGCAGGGTTATAACCTACCTCCTCAAGCATCAACATCGTCTTCCACGTCGCAGCCGTACTACCAGAATCAAAGCTATGGTCAACCTTCATCATCATCATCCGCTTATTCTTCCTTTCAACATCCATTGAGCACCTCCTTCGGAAGTACAGCCTTCAACCCTCCACCTCTAGGTAACAGTAACGGCTACACTTTGGGTGGTTCATCCTCACAATCACAAAGCTATCGCTCGTTGGACAACAAAAGCCGTAACAGTAGCAGCAGCGCCGTGATTGATTTGACAGAGCACGATGACAACGACACTGGCTCCGCTTCGAACAACGAGTACGGAGGAGGACATGGTGGCAGTACGAGCGTCAACAGTGGCGGATCAGATGATGAAGTCAAGATCAGCTCTGAGAAACTACATCTCAAAGCTCCCGAAGAAGAAGATGACGATCTCGAAATCATAGGTGAAAGACCTAACGAAGCTACGAATCCAGTATGTATAGGTCAACTATCAGGAGTAGCTCTCATTCTCTACCCAATAGCGGAATTATGCCCACCACCAAGAGAAAAAACTCTCTTACCTGCAACATCAGCAAATCCATCATCATCAGGCATCGCACCACCTCCATTACCAGTCGCTCTATTGAGAACTACACAGAACATGCCAAGCTCGAATGGAAATGAAACTATTAAACTTTACTCGGCGCAAACTTCGGAAAACTTTGGTGTTGTTGAACATAGGATAGCTAATGTTCTGGGACCTATCATGACGAGGGATAATAAGAGAGGAATGGGTGTCTGGGTAGAGGCGAAAGTGATACGGACCCGTGAAAGAAGTGTAAGCTTGCTGGTTGACAATCCCATGTATCCGTGCTGACCCTTGCTCTGACTTGTTTGTCTGAGACTAGCCGATGATGCTCCCTCTCGTCATGCTTCTCTTTTGCCATCCTCATCTCGTCAAAGCCGTCGCTCAAATATTGGAAAAGAGTGCCATTTACCTCGAGCATCCACCTTCGTACGAACCATCAATGCACAGCGGCTTCAAGTACAACAACCCTCACGGTGGCGCAATAACAGCTTCTGCCGCAGCACAGCGTAAACAGCAAGTAATGAATGGTTTCCAAAGTTCTTACGGATCAACTTCATATAGCGCCGGCGGCATCGCTGGATCATCAAGATATGGACAAGCTGGTAAATCAGTCGAAGTACAACGGGAACAAGTTGAAGAAATGTTCAAGACGATACAATCTGGAGCTGACCTAGGAGAAGCTGAACCTAGTGAAATGCTTCATACTAAATTATACCCACATCAAAAACAAGCTTTAGCTTTCTTACTTGACAGAGAAAAATTACGTACTATAGATGCGGTATTGAACAAGAAAATGAATAAGCATGCAAATGGAGAAGGAGAACAGGAAGATGAATTGATCTCACTCTGGAGACCTAGGAAAGATCTATATGGTCGCTTTATCGGATGGCAACATGTCGTTACTGAGGTCGAGATTGGAAGCGATAGACCGCCTCCTCAGTGCAGAGGTGCGATATTAGCAGATGATATGGGTCTAGGTAAAACATTGGTTATTATAGCACTCATAGCTGGCACACTCGAAGAAGCAAAAGCTTTCGCTGCGCAACCACCAGTCAAAGATCGTGGCGAGAAAGAATCCTTCGACGCACTCGCTGCTCATCCGATGGGCAAACCTGTCTCATTGTCGGAGTTCAAGTCACCTCTCTATGGGCAAGGCAGTAATATAGGCTCATTTGGAAGAATCAACTTCAATGCGGGTGGCAGCATCGGCAAAGGCGGCAAGAAGAAGAAAGAGAGCAAGACTCAGAAGAAGAGGGAAGATGCTGAGGTCGCAAGACTAAATAAGCTTCAAGTTAGAAGTAAAGGGACTCTGATAGTATGCCCGCTGTCTACTGTAGTGAACTGGGAGTCTCAGATCGAAGAACATGTAGGACTGGCCACACGCGCAGCAGCTTCGAAGAAGAAGAAGGGAGACAAGAGTCGATCTTCTACTCCACTTCAAGGGTTATCTATCTACATTTATCACGGTAACAATCGAACGAACGATCTCACTGAACTGGCTAGCTACGATGTAGTGCTTACTACCTTCAGCACGCTCGGATCGGAATACTCTAAACAAAGTCGGAAAGAAGAGCAGGATGAGGAAGGTGAGGATAGCTCCGATGGAGGGATTGAGGAATTGGATCAGGACGGTCAGCCTGTGAAACAGAAGGGCAAGAAGCGCAAACGCAAGAAAATAGAAGGAGACGCTGTTAGTCCGCTTCAACAGATTGAATGGTTCCGCATCGTACTTGATGAGGCGCAGTAAGTTCTGCTTTCTTCCTTCTCATGTTTTGATTTGCGATACTGAGAGCTTCCGCTGCTTGCAGCATGATCAAGGAGCATACAACTATCCAAGCACGAGCCGCCTGCGAGCTGATGGCCGAACGAAGAATTTGTCTCACGGGAACGCCATTACAGAACACTCTGAACGATCTCTTTTCGCTCATGCGATTCTTGCGCCTGGAGCCCTTCACGGATCGAGCGATGTGGACGAATTATATCGGTGCACCTGCCAAGGTCGGAGATCCGCTCGGCGTGTCTCGACTGCAACTTCTCATGCGTCATCTAGCACTGCGAAGAACGAAAGCTACCAAAGATAAAGAAGGAAAACCAATACTGGAGATTCCACCGAAGAAGGATGAATTGCGCTATCTTACACTTGATGAGCAAGAGAAGGCATTCTATTCTTCCCATCATCGACGATACAAGCACAACTTTGAAATGCTGCAGAAAAATGATACTTTGCTCAAGAACTACTGTAGTATTCTGCAGGAAGTTCTAAGGCTTCGACAGATCTGTGCTCATATGGCCCTGGTCAGAGACAGCGAAGATGCCGCTGATGCGAGAAAGGGAGAAGACGGCGGCGATGTAGTGTCCGCTATCAAAGCTCACGGCCTCAGCAAAGCTCGAGCATTACGACTACTTGCACTCATGCGGGATACTGGTGCTGCTCAATGCGACGAGTGCGGTCAAGAACTAGCTTCTGGCGGACTCGATAATGCACAAGACACCTTTGAAGAGGACGCAAACAAGAAGCCGAGAAAGATCAAAGGCGTAAAGAAGGAAAGGAGCAGTGGAACTGTCAAGACAGAATCTGAAGAGACAGTCAACCCCTCAGCTCCTTCTCCTGTATTGACGAGGTGTCAACATCTGTTTTGCCTCGAGTGCTTCCAGAAGAATGTCTCCATCAACTTCCCTGATGCAGTCACCGCTGCTGACAGAGAAACCTGCTCAGTCTGTAAAGAGGAGCTGTCGCCCGTCTTGGATGCTATTCAGGTGTCGTCGTCGGAGGTAGACACGCTCGGAGCAGGTGACGGCGATGAAGATACTACCTCGGCAGGCAACTCAAAGCGTGTCGTGGAACATAGTACGAAGATCAGGTATGTCTACTCCGCATCTAAGCCTCTGCTCTACGATGAGCTGACATCCTTTCTGTCTGCAGAGCTCTTATTCAGGACCTATTTCCGCTCTCGCAAAACAATCCCGCCTCTGCTAATTATGCAGGCGATTCCGTCGATTTGACTGTCTGCGATGAGGATCCCAAGTTCCGTCCTGAACCTAGAGAGGCTGTCAAGACTGTTGTTTTCTCCCAATGGACTAAGCTGCTTGATAGGTGCGTACAGACTAGAGCCATCCATGTCTACTTGAGCTAATTAGAGCACTTTCAACAGATGCGAGGACGGTCTCAGGGAATGCAACATCAAGTTCGAAAGACTGGAAGGATGCATGAACCGAGTCGAGCGATCACGTGCTCTATCAACTTTTAAATCGGATCTCTCGTGCGAGGTCCTGCTAGTATCTCTAAGAGCGGGAGGTGTTGGGTGAGCTATACCTTGCTTGATTCCAGCTTCTTGGTGCATTGACGCTGATACCGTCCACTTAGTCTTAACCTGACGCACGCCTCGCGAGCTTATCTCATGGAACCGAGCTGGAATCCAAGTGTGGAGGTGTGTATAGCTGTCATCATATGGAATCCAGCGAAAATACTGATAACTCCGTCACTACAGAATCAAGCTATCGATCGTGTGCATCGTATTGGCCAAGTCCGACCAGTCAAAACAGTCCGATTAATCGTCAAGGACAGTATCGAAGCCAACATGCTTGAAATTCAAAAGAGAAAAGCTCAATTGTGCGTGTCGCGTATCTCAAAAAAGCTTGCCGTTCTTGCTGATATATGCTCTCCTCTATCTGCAGAGCAAATATGTCGTTATCGCAAACTCTTTCGAAGGCGCAACTCGCCGAACGCCGCTTGGAGGATCTACGAACTTTGTTCAAGTAGTAGTATTCACTCTTTACTATTTATTTTTAACATGTTGTTGTTCAAGATTCGCGAAACAGCTCGCATGTGACTAAGCGACCGTGTAGCTCAGAACGCAAAACAAGAATATGTACCAATCTAACGCGTGCTGCAGCTTGTGAATTTGGGTCACAACGGTTACTACAGATCGGTCGGGATTTTTGTCGTAAGACCAGACACCTAACCTTTCAGGTTCGCCTCCTGTATTCTTTAAACACCTTCATGACATCCGAGGATTCCTCCAACTCTAATGCGCCATCGAAGAAATAAAGACGAGGTTAGGCAATTGCTGGACTTCATCCGTACAATGCAGGTTTCAGCACCACCACGCATGAGCATGACAACGAAGCACAGCAAACACAGCCAAACAAGAGTGTGTGTGCGACTCGGACCGCTTACTCGCCGCTCCCTCGTCAGACTGGCTGTCACGGGGTCTCTTGCTTTTTGACGGCTTAGGCCTACCTTCAAACAGCCACCGCGAAAGGCCTAAAGAGGGAGAGAAGCTACTAACGTATCCATGTTGGCTTTCGATACTGTCGTATTTTTATATTTATTTTTTTGGGGAATTGATTGTTCATTGCAAATCACAACGAACAAGCGAATCACAACTGAGCGTTAGCTCTTTTCCTTGCCAGGCTTCAAGTACTACCACGACCTGCGCAAGCTCCGGTGCTGCTGTACTTGTCGTCTTCCTCGTCATCAAGCTAATCCTCCAAAGACTTAGGCTTACGGTGAAAGAAACGGCTAACGCCGGACAATATAGTACTAGTTATGAAACGACTTGTAGCATCGTAAACGTCTTGAGTTGTAGGTAACAGCAATTATATTGTTATATTGATGTATTCAGTCTTCTGGTAATATTTTCGCCAGGCTCACCGATAGTATGTCGATATGCTCATGGCACAAACGTACTAAATCTAACGAAGTCCGAGGGTCGGTTTAGCCTAGTGGTGCTTGCACTCTTGGTTAAAAGGTACTCGCATAGCATTAGCATTGCCAAGTCAGGACTTCACTACTGCTACACTCATGGTCTATAACCTCCTGGCTTGGTTAATCACCTGCGGGGTAGTGGGGAATGGACGAGCGCTTTCCAAATGGTAAAACAAATGGAAGGTGCCCCGAAGTTTTTCCTTTTTTTTTACTAGATGACGAGATGATACATCCGGAGGCCCTGGGTTCGAGTCCAGCTGCAAGCAGAAAAGTAAATGTTAATCTACTCTTTTGCTTCTAGAACCGTCCGTACGTTCGGCTGTGAGCCGTGCGCAGGCACTCGACGGGGGTATCTCGTTTTTGAAAGTCAGCCGGAATAGAACGATAAGAAGACCCAGCCGGTGCAATGCTTGCCGAACTGAGGAAAGACAATGTATATACTGACATTGGTAAACCTTTTAGTATGTAGGAACTAGCGCCATTCCAACGGAACCTCGCTTTTAGCATAAGAGGTGACCTCTTTGACTTGAGCGCGGCAGTCCATCGCAGCGAAAGCAGGGAGCACTTTGAGCAACGCCATTAGAACATGCCTCTATGGAGGGATCTTTTCCCCATTAGAAGGTGCCTCTTTGGAGGGATCTTTTCCCCATTAGACCTCTTCAGTGGAGGTTCCCCATGAGACCTCTTCAGTGTAGGCTCTTAATCTGGCCCAGCAATGAACCTGTTCCATCTTACTCCTGCTTGAATGGGCTGTCTGACAAAAGGCCTGGACGCGCTGCTAAACTTGCGAGTGTACGACAGAACGGGCAGAGGGAAAACGAATGTGCTGACTGGGGACCTCGTCTTGCTGTGATATTGCTGTGATGTTGCGAGCAAGCAGGGATACCTTGATCGAAGTGAACCGAACCGATGGTAGGGTGGTAGTGGCGAAATCCCAGCTGGCCAAAGAATGCTGGGGTTTTGCGAACGAAGGGGTCTGAGAGTCACTGGTGGGTATTGCATACTGGAAGATGTAGTTCTGTAATACAGTACAACTGAGTGTTATTCTCGTCATCAACTGGCTTTGGGCGGAGTGTTCCCACGCGTCAGGACGTTGCAGTGTGGACGTGACAAGGGGAGAAAGGAAGATAACAGAAGTGAAGAAAATGCATGGGATGGAGATGAAGGGAGGAGGGAGGCAGGCTGAGCTGGGGATTGGGCATCCATATAGGGTGAGTGGGTAGCATAGTATATAGCTTGTAGATGTGCTCACATATGCGACTCTCTCTCCTCCGACCTATCTCGCTCTACATCACGTGCAGTCGACTAGTAGTGATAGCAGCAACACGATGTCAGCGGCAGCTGTAAGACAGCAGCAATTGCATCAGCAGCAGATATTGCTGGCTGGAATGGCAGGTAGATTGGGAGAGACTAATACTGAAGATGCGAACGTCTCAATGGGCAGGAGGATGTCTATGGCTGCGACTGCTGCGGCTGCTACCTCGACTAACGGAAGTAGTAGTAGCAGGATTGGTGGTACCACAGGCTATCCAATAACAACAACGCCCTTCACGCCAAAGCAACAACAAGCATTGATGAGATTGAATGGCAATGCGGCTATGTCTCAGGATACTACCATGGCTGCTCAGCAGTATCAACATGCCATGGTGATGCAGGCTCAAGCAGCTGCTTATCACCAGCACCAGCAGCAGCAGCAACGACAGGCATCAACGATAACTATGGCTGCCGGGCTACCTGGACATCCACGAGGTGCTCATCAGCAGCAGCACTACTCACCACAGTACGCCTCTGCTGCCTCTACTATTCCTGCTCTCCCATGGCATCCTGCTGGAAGCTCGATCACCTCCTCCATGGAGAACCACCACGCGATGCAATTGCAGCTTCAGCTTCAACGACAACAACATCATCATCATCAAGCACAAGCTCAAGCTCACTTTCAATATCAAAACAGTCTGCTCTATCCACCCTCATCAGCAGGCAGTCCATCATCGTCACAATCTCTTATCTTCCCACCTGGTTCGCAGCAGCAATATCACTTCGTAGGAGGTGAACCTTCGAACGCGTATAGATTAGTGACTCAATCTCAACTTGCTCAGCTTCAGAATAATCCAATACCATCAAGTGTACCTACTCCGGCTGTTCCTTCGTCAGCTGCTTTAAGAAGTGCGACAACGCCTTCACCTTCCGTCTTTCATGCTTCAACTTCCGGTATAGGTGGGAGTAGTGTCGGGGTGGGAAGTACAGCATCGCCAGTGAAGAATCCCGAAAAGGCCTCATCGGCATCATTCTCTTCAGTAGAGAACAACATGCAAGTCGAAGATCCGTCTGATCCCCAGCGAACGAATTCCAATGCTTCGACCGAGTTACATCCGCCGCCAGCCGCAGCAGCACAAGATCATGCGCAAATGACCCGTCCAACAATGCATGCTACAGGCATTAACACCACAGTCGGAGGACAAAGTACGACAAGCACATCATCACCACCTCAAAGAGGCTCTTCTACCTCGTCTCCTCCTTCTGCGACTAAGTTGAATGGTCAGAAAATGGCACTTGGATCTAACGGCAACAGTAACGGCAACGGCCATCGTTCAGCGAACAAGACGCCACCCTTGCATTTGGAAGGAACCCTTCGCAATGGGTCTACTTCGTCAGTGACAATGTCAGACACGCAGGAGGGTACTTCGATAATTCCATCTGTAGAGCCGTTCACCTCTACCTCTGCTCTTACCGTCGACGCCCAGCAGCGGGATAGCACCGTAAAACCCACCATATCTACCAGTCCATCCTCATCGCAACCCCAGCCAAGTCGACAGTCGCAGCCAACGACCGTCGTACCGAACAATCAAACGACGACTGTTATATCCCCTTCACGTTCTATCTCCAGCAACACCACACAAGCTTCTATGACCTCGTCCTCACCTAATTTAACAATGCCACGAATGAATCTCCAAAGATCACATAAAAACGGAAACGGAGCAGTCACTTCAGTCAGTGAAGAAGGTGATAAAACCATTCAGCCTACTTCTGCTGACCTTAGTGCGAACGAAGGTGGCGAAAAACGGAAATTGTCGGATAGAAGACCTACTCTTACCGTTGATACGTCGTTTACTGCACCTAATAGTGCAGCTACAGCTTCGGTAAGGCAACAACCATCTGCTACTCATCAAGTGCCACCTCATCAGCAGCAGCAGTTGTCCAGACAAGCTTCGAATCAGCAATGCCAGCAACAGGCATACCAACAGCAGCAGCAGCAGCAACAGCAAATGCCAATGCAGACCCAGCTCCAGCCAGCAATGTATGAAGTCGCGAATGTGATGCACAATCAACAGATGCCGATCTATACCTTACAAGTCGCACCTCCGCCGATGGCCACTGCTTATAAGTAAGTCTGACCTCATTGTGGTGCACATAACCACGCAGGTCACAGTTGACGTTGTTCCATATCACAGTCAAGCTTCTGCCCCTGGTTATGCTACTTTGCGAACACTCCAGCTTAATTCAGCTCTGACATTGGCTTTCAAGGTAGGTTAAGTTGGAGAACTCGACTGCATCCCATGATGTTACAGTTAGCTGAATCACTCGTCTCTATCTATTTATTGTGTGCAGAGGCAGGACGCTTCAGCGATTGATGTGTGTATCAATGAGTACTTTCAGAAAGAGGCGAAATTCAAGTTCAGCATGAGTGATGAGGAACGGAACGAGATCAACAGCGAGTACTGTAAGCTCAGCCCTCTTGCTTTGAATTATGACTGCCGTAGTAATCATATTTACTGATTATCATATAAAACAACAGTGATTCCCATGTGCGCCATCGGTCGATTCTACGAGAGCATGCGACGCTGTGGAGCTACAAGTATCCAGCTCGTCCTCGACGATCCACGCGAATGGGTCTTAGGACCCGACCCGGAGCGAAATTCCGTAATGACAGAAGACGGCATCTCAGGTTATCTAGTCGAATCACCTCATGCTACTTTGATAGTCACCTACTCGAGCGGAAGCAGTGTTTTCTCAAGGGGATCATGTAGAGCTCTATATCATTACCAACAGGCGGAACCGGTAGTTGATGTTCATGGGAGATTGCTGGCGGGATGTTCACAGATGACACTCCTGTTGACACAGTTGGAATATGACTTTGTCGAACATACAGAAATGGTTAGCAGGCGGGTCATCAAACCGAAAGAGACAGCGACGGAGTCATCAAAGGATACACGACAAGAGCCTGCTGCTCAAGTGGCGCAAACTGCACCAGCTATCAGCACGCGCAAGCACAATCAAATCGATGAAGAACCGTTAGACCAAACCGCTTCTAGACACGCCAAGAGACAGAAGACCGAGGCACAATCTGGTACAGAAGAGGATGATAGATCTTTCCGTACCGCGGAGCAGGTGCCTAATCAGAATGTCGCGCTAAAGAACGAATATAACCCTGGCTTCCGCGAGTACTCCATTCCTGGTCCACCCGTGCGTGATTGCGGCCTATCCGACGAGACTATGCGAGTCTTGGAAGTAAGCGATCACGACTTTTGCTCTATACTTATCGTTAATTGCCAGATATACTAACTGTGCACTTGCACGTGCCTGTAGATTGGAGAAGCTGTTGATCATCTTGGAGAATTGATTTGCTTTTCACTTCTAAACAATCTCAGTCCACTTGGTGAGTGCTCTTTCGTATCGACAAAGTACATGGATGCTAATTTGCTAATGTTTGATTGCCAACATACAGAGGCTCTCGAGCACTATGCTACGCTCAGTGTCAAAGCTGGGTTTGTCCCCGACCCACGATTGGGAGGGGTCAGTGAAGGTGGGACAGAAGTGAACCAAGTCGTTTCCCAGGCTTAGCCATACTGGTCGACGACACGTTAGTCTACTGCGATACTTCTAGTCTTGAGAACTTTTAGATCTTGTCTCATTTGCAGGTAAACGCGAGACTTCCAGTATGTAGTCTTGGAATGGCTGTGCACATGTTTTGTCGGAGAGGTGTCCACGAAAGTCATTCGTTACATCATGTAGCATAGTATCAGTATACCATCAATAGCAGCTTCATGTATTGCCTTGGAGAAATAGATAGTGGCGTTTACGCCGTGTGGCTGCGGTGCAGCTTGCCGAAAGATCTTCCAAGGTCTGGTCTGGACGCGACTTGGAACTCACCGGTGACACCACGCCTTGGCCCCGCACCGACAACTTGGTCACATCAAACAAAGTAGTTCTCAGGACTGCGCACACCCGCTTGGACACGCTCTCTATGTTCCTCAAGCTTCTGTATGCCTTGGGGATCATCCTGCTCTGTGCCTATACCTATGCCTTATCCAAGCGCCTCGGCCGATCAAGATTCGAACCGGCTAAGCGACGCTCAAAACCGTTTCCTAACGATGAAGAACTGCTCCGTAGTACCGCGAATTGGGCCGAAATAGATGTCCTTCAGGATTCCGGTGTTGAAGAGCCGGCACATAAGCGATACCTGGTCACTGGAGCATGTGGAAGCTTCGGTGTCTGGCTTGTGCAGATCTTGCATAGACGAGGTGAACGGAAGATATACTGCTTGGATATGGCGCCTATGCCGCCTGCTCTTTCCGTTTTGGATGGTGTCTACTATATGAAGTGCAATATCACGTCTGCGCATGACGTGAACCAAGCTTTCGAAGAGGCGCGACCGGACGTGTGAGGTTAAGCCATACAGTGGTTCATGCCAAGTCGACACAGACTGATGAGCTAAATCCCCGGATGCCACAGCGTGTTTCATATCGCAGCAAACATCAGATTCTGGGAGCGTGCGTCATTCACATACAAGTACAGCAAAGCAGTCAATGTAGACGGGACCCGAAACATCATCAACGCGCTCCAGGCCGATGCCAGTAGCTCAGAGAAATTGCTACTGTACTGCTCATCAGCAGCTACTCAGCTACCGTCTCCCTTGCTTATGCGACTCGGCTATAACTTCGTCGACTATGCATCTACATACACCCTTTCGGACGAAAGACCTATGCCCGCCGCTCACGGGGCCGAGCATGACTATGCGGTTTCGAAAACAGAGGCAGACCGCCTTGTTCGGATGGCTAATGGTCAGAAAGGCATTCGCACTGGTGTTGTGAGTCTGGTGTAACCGACTTCGTTAGGAAAATGTGCTGAACGCGTAAAAAACAGTTACGCCCAGGCATGACTATATGCTCGCCCACGGATCAAGTCTTCGGCGCTAGTAGGTCTACCGATGATGACTGGAACAATCATCGGACTGACCCATCTTCTTAAAGTCATGCGCCAGCCATCTAACCCTTTCTTCGGCGGAAACTATGCGCGTAGGTGTTGCAAGGATGCATTGTATTGTTGTCGAAGCTAAGTCTGTACCGTAGAAAACTGCATCAATTCGCAAGACCTGGCTACCGGCTTTCTACTATATGAGAAGGCACTGCGGGAAAAACCAAAAGAAGTTGTCGGCGATGCTTTGTGAGTATCGAATCTATATCTTATCGCTTAGTGCAAACTTTGACAGCCATCAATCCATTGGTATAGCCTCATAACCGGTGATCCGGAACTCTGGACTTGGGATGAGCAGATTCGCGCTCTACAGGTAAGCAAATTTGCGAGAGGATGAATGCGCTAAATGCTGACGCGAGCCTTGAAGCTTTTCGCCAAGCATGATCTCAAGATTATCCCTATACATCCATTGCCTCTGTATATCATCGGCCATATGGTTGGTAAGTGCACCCTAAGTGAAGGATCGCGATTTCGTATTATACTGATACTAAATCTTCGCTAGAATGGTATTGCTTGTGTCGCTACTACATCTTGCTGGCAGTATTTACACTCTTGGGGAAGGGCGAGCCGTCACCTCACCCAAGGTGGATGGAAGCACTACGCCTGCACCATCTTCAACCTGCTATGGTGAGTACGACATTATGATACATCTTTATTGGAACGCTGACTGTCGCGTGTACATCGACAGTGGAACACCCTGTGCTCTGATGTCGAAATCGACGATCGTCGGGCCCGCACAATTCTAGGTTATAGGAACCGCTTTTCGAATGCGGACACGGTAAGCGCGGGTGCAATATAACGCTCAAGAATGAGGCTAACCCAAGCTTCCCAATAAGCTCCGATGGATAGCAGAAACGAATGAAAGGAGAGCTTCGCAAATCAAGAAGATGCCAACGGCTCCAGCTGCCGCGCCCGTTGTGCCACAGTTGAATGGCTTTGTAGATCTGCTAAAGGAAGACTGAAAGATATTGTACGGTTGCGTTGCTTGGACTGTTGTTATATTACTCTGATGACCGTGCGGCGTGATTATGGAAGTACACATCAATGGCTCATCCGGAGAACGTCGCCATCCCATTCTCGGCATTATCACTCATGAGTTTGCGGTTTTTTCTTCTTCTGGTGCGCTCTTCTTCTCCATTGTCGATTCTTGAGACCTCTGTCCCATACTACGCACATTCTGCGAACTTCGCCTGCGCGTGCTTTGCTATCCTTTGCTGTCCACTCAACTAAAGGAGGGCGGGTCCTTCTGATCAACTCTTCGACCGGCACCGGTTGTAGCAAACCCGTCACGTTCTTGCGTATATACGGTTTGGCCCAAGCTGGCAGTTCGTACGGGGTCTTCATGATGTCCTTAATTACGAGTTCGAGGAAGTTCTCTTCAGACGGAGGCGGGAATTCGCTGGTCGAAGAGCCGTCACTGCCGAATCCGCTATCCGACCGCGAGTCACTTGAGTCGACATCGCTGATGTCTTCTTCCTCCGAATGTTTATTGCGATAGTATGGCGAAAACTGGCGAGACTGACTGCGAGTCATTTTGACCCGGCCAGCATCATTGCCAAATATGTGCAGAGCAGCGTCAAAGAATCGTGCATCGGCGTCATAAAGAGACATCTTTCGCGCAAAGCGTCGATAGACAGCAGCCGAGAATTCCATGCATGCGCGTTTGCCTTGCGCTTGGAGTTCTGCACGCTCATTGGGTGAGATTCTGGATCGAGCAGCCTGATCTTCGCGCATGAGTGAGTGAGCCGAGACTGTTATTAGATTATGTATTAGTATAACTCCTGGTCAGCGTAGGCAATGCGCAAACTGACCTGCTGATGGGTCTGCGGATGCAAGACGATCTGCATGTGCCCGCTCGTGAGATGCTTCATCGCCGTAGGCTTGCAAAATCAGAGTATAAGCAGCGACAGGAATTTTCCAGCCCTTCCGTGCCTCTTCTTCCTCGCAAGCTACAAGCCAGCACTTCTCCGCAAGAGATATGTTGCCCATACCCTCAGCTGCATTGAGGAGAGCTACGATGAGATGAGGTGTCTGAAGCATTCGCTCCATGCGATGCTGTGCTATTGAGTGATCCATTTTGTACCCTAGCGGCGGGATCTCTTGCTCTTCGATGCTATACAGGCCGATTTCGGTGGCGCCACTGGCTGAATCATGAAGTACCAGCTGCCGTCGGATAACGAAGAATTGATGCATGAAATAACGGATGTAATGATGTTGTGATGTTGCTGTCCAGAAGGCAAGTACCGCCATGATGACTTCATTCTCTACGTCCGGACAGCGTATCAAAATATCAACTTGCCAGTATTTCCGCCGCCGTTCTACCAGTTCTTCGTACACTTGCTGTTCTGCTGCCGTCATCCTACTAGGCCTTTCCGGAGGGTAGTATTCGGGCATTGCTGCATCGATAGCTAAACGTTCAACAGTCTCATCCAATATTTGCTGCGCAACTTCGTTCGTACGCTGCAATGTTGCTCCTCGCAGTCGAATAGAGTCGACAATTTGATAGATTCGGACATACTTGGCAACATCAAGAGCGGAACTTTGCTGCTTTTGTCTGTCGTCCACCACTGAAGCTGATGGTTCCTCAGTGGGTAGCAGACTTCTTTGATGCTCTAGAGCCGGTGCTAGCCACTCGCCGTACAGACGTTCAGCAGTAGTCGCAGATCTGAGATGCTGATACGCATATCGAAGTAGTAGAATAAGACAGTCCATGTCTTGTGTTATGACTTCTACGACAGGAGAGTCCAATGATGACCTCGCAGACTCTTGACTGACCCTGTCCAGATGCCATCTCTCTTTCTTAAAGGATATGTGATACGACGCACCCGAAGGAGGCGCACGTGAGTTCATCAGCTCTTGCATGATCTCCAGCAGGAAGGCGTGGGTATCTTTGAAGAGCTGTTCATGTCGAGCAAGCGGTAGTTCAGCCTTGGCAAGGATTTCCTTTGATGGCTTGCCTGATATCGTATTCGGAATTGAGGGAGGTACCGGAAACTCCATGAAAGCTTTCACCAATACGCCATAAATGCTGGATTGATACGGTATGCGACGCCGCGCGGAGTCTAGAATGGTCGCATAAGCGGAGACGGCATCGGCATAGTCTTTCATTTGCAGACTTGTTTGAAGGATAGGGACATCGAGTGCTGTGTGAATTTGTGGCCAGAGTGTCTCCCTGAACTCGGATGCATGTGTACATGAAAATTCCTGTCGGCCCTTATTTTTCGAAGAAGGTGAGAGGATGATGCCATGGAACAACCAGACCGTGGTCATGAAAGATAGATTTCGATGCGTCAAAGCAATCTTTGCAGCGTGAGCAATGGTCTGTTTTGATAAGCGGGTACCGCGAAATGCTCGAGACCCTTCTTGACTAGATTCATGTATTTCCTTGACGCTAGCATTCCGGATCATGTCCAATATCGCAAAACAGTCTTCTGTGAGTGCCATTGAATATTGGTTGACGAAAGAGTGCGTCTCTACATTGCCTCGCTTGTTGCGCTGAGGCTGTACGTCGTGCAATAGTTCACGCAAATGGAGATGCTCGAGCACACTGGCGTGCCGCGATATGGGATCCGGATATTCGCGTATTGTAGTATCGGCCATAGCTAGCAGTAAGGCCACTGTTTCGTCCGAAATGGTGGACAGAGCACTCTTGCCTTCACGTATATCGAGTGCAATCATTTCTTTCACTATCTTGCAGGCTTGCAGGATAGGCATGTCTTGCAGGGAAGAAGGGGAACCATCGGGTCGCTGTGAGGGCATTGGACTGCTCAGAAGCTGATGGAGCATAGCGAGCACAGAGGCTCGAAGCTCTCCAATATCTTCAGCATTGCTTGGTGTTGATATTGCATTGCTTGCCGAAGAGGAGGAGGGTGATCGAGCTTCTTCCGGTGGCAGAGCAGCGTTAGCAGGCGGACTTGAAGGCTTGGAGGGCGATGAGGGGCGTTTGTGAGAACTAGCAGGATGTCTGATAGCACGAGGAGGTGGGTACTTCATGGCAGTCTTGCTACTGCTGGCCTGTGAAGAAAAGCCGATGATCGGAGGATGTTGTGGTGGTGCAGCACGATTTTGTGAATTTGAGGATGATGGGATTGATGATGAGGAGGACGTGGAAGTAGAAGCTTCTTGATGAGGAGCTGCAGCAGACGTATGGATTTCCCTCTGCTTGCCCTTTGGATCGCTGCTACTGCCATCTCGCGCATAGCCATATGCACTCTGGCCGTGAGCGGAGTCGAATAGCAGCGGAAGCAGGGACAGCATTGACAGGTGAAGCAGGAGCATGTTCGACGAAGAGCCAGGCTTCTTCGCATAAGCTTGAGTACGCAGCACAGACTGGGTAGCCAGTGTCGTATATCGAGTCCGAGCCATGCGGGATTGTCGCATCCTTCCTAGCCTGCTCACTCGCAGCCGTGGTAGGGCGAATTGCCCGAACGGCGTTTGAATGAGCATGCTTGGGGCTTTTCGATGGTTGATGTAATGCTACCGGTGCATGCTTCTGGCTATCCAGCTTCTTGAAGCTCGTTGGAGTATTGCGCTCGATGATGTCCCAAATGCAAGGATCACCATACCGCCAAAATGTCAAGTCAGCTTTCCTACCTTCCTTACTTTCTGACTTTCCAAGGGTGGAGCTCGACGGAAGGGAAGGAAAGTCGGGCAAGGGAGTCAGGATTCGAATACATTAGACAACATAAAGAGGAAGTTCAGTACATCATCGAATTCAAGCATCATGAAAGACGACTCCGAATCACTCAGCAGCATGGCAGCCGGTGATTCCAGCAGCGATGATGCTCGCGTGCAGTCCACCAAGACCTCAACGCCAGCTACGAGTGTGCTAGGCGAGGACAAGCGATCTGTCGCAAACACGTCTACCCGCAAAGCTACGCTGCCTCGCAAGAGCACTGCTCGCCATGCCGATTCAGATAGCGAACTCAGTGAACTCGAGGAGCTTGGATCGCAACCTGCGAAGAAGAAGCTTAAGCAGGCAGTAAAGGCGGAGGAGGACAGCGAGGCAGGGTGAGTAGCAACTCCACCACTACCATGTATACATCATCCACACTGACCTTTATTTCCTGCTTCTCCTCCTTCCATATTCCCATCTCACAATCCAATCTTGCAACTTCCCGCCTCTATTTGCCACAATCGCGTAAATCTCGCACACTTGCAATTGCCGCCGTTGCGCAAAACCTGATCCCTGTAAATGTATCGTCACTGGACGTGTACAATGATGCCCGTTTAGTACTGGTTTCAATAACAGTGCATCAACTCCTGCAAAGACTGGCAATGGACGCGCTTCTTCTGCCGCAAATCGTGCTTCCAGCTCAGTCGCCACCACCACCAGCCGACGCAGCAAGCGTGGCAATTCTCCTGAAGTCGTCGTCTATGTAAAATCAGCTGGATCATCACGAAACAGTGCTTCAAACTCTAGAGCGAGATCATCTTTAGCTACTTCATCACCTGTTGCACGCGAAGTCGTCGCGAAGAAGGAAGACGAGGAGGAACAAGATGATGCCGAAGAGACTGAGGATGATATGGCATTTAGGAAAGACAGCTTGAAGAAGCGCAAGATTGCAAGAGGTAAAGCGTTCATCAGCAGTGACGAAGAAGAAGAAGGATTTGTACCTTCCGACGAGAATGAAGAGCGAACCCAATTAGAGGAAGATGACGAGATCATCACTGCCTCCGAGCTGCTTATACGCCAGGTGGCAATGAACATAAGTGAGAAGTTGGCATCTTCACCTTCGAGGAAAGTCGATAAAGGCAAAAGAACGGCCGTAAAAGCAGCCTCCTCGAGCACTAAAACAGTCACCAAGATATCAAAGAAGATCGCCGTCTCTCGCAAATCGCTTGATAAGCTCAAGAAGGAAGTCATATCTGGAGGCGACAAGAAGGGTAAAGGAAAGAAGGCGATTGAGTCAAGCGATGAAGAAGGTGACGACGACTTTGTAATCGATTCTAATGCCGAGGAAGAGTATGACACCGAGATTACCGACGACGGGGACAGCTCCGAATTATCCGATGTAGACTCACCCGCTAAAACATCTACGAAACCACGTCTTTCCAGTCGCGCTGCGGCACTCAAAGCTAAACGAGAAGGCAAGAAGCTTACCTGGTGGCAGAAAAATGACATTGCTCTACAGCAACATCATCATGAACTTCGAGACGTCTGGGAGAATCTGAGAACTATCGAAGTTGTCAAGCCAGTCAAAGCCGATCAGCCTGTCGGTCTTACTATGCAAATGCTTCCATTCCAGCTTGAAGGATTGTACTGGTTATTGCAGCAAGAAAAAGGGCCATGGAAGGGGGGACTACTAGCGGATGAGATGGGAATGGGCAAGACTATTCAGATGATCTCGCTTGTTCTATCCGATTTTGACCCTAATGAAAAGAACAAAAAGCATACATTAGTGTTAGCTCCCACTGTAGCCATCATGCAGTGGAGGAATGAGTTCAACAAGTTTACTTCCGGGATGAAAGTATGTGTTTGGCACGGAGGGAATCGCTCAAATGACAAGAAGGAACTACTCAAATACGATGTTATCCTTACTTCGTATGCCGTACTCGAATCCAGTTTCCGACGACAGAACCAGGGCTTCAAGAGAAAAGGAGAGTTAATCAAGGAAGATTCAGTCCTACATTCTATTGACTGGCATCGTGTCATTCTGGACGAAGCTCATAACATCAAAGATCGCTCATGCAACACCGCAAGAGGTGCTTTTGCTCTCAAAGCAAGTTTTAGATGGTGTCTATCCGGTACACCACTACAAAATCGAGTAGGAGAGCTCTACTCCCTCATTCGATTTATTGGAGTCGATCCTTTTGCTTACTATTACTGCAAGAAATGCCCTTGCAAAGCTTTACATTGGCGATTTAGCAATAAACGAACTTGTGATGAATGCGGTCATACTCCCATGCATCATATTTGTTACTGGAATAACGAAATCTTGAAACCTATTCAGAAATATGGTGCTATGGCTGGTACGCACGGTGCGGGTGCTTTCGACAAGTTGTCCCTACTGTTGGCTAGAATGATGTTGAGGAGAACAAAAGTGGAGAGAGCAGATGATATGGGACTTCCGTGAGTACTACCTCACCCAACCAACACCTGTCTCATGCCTAACATGCCTGCCTTTTCTACAGTCCACGTGCTATACAGCTCAGACGAGACTACTTTACTGAGGAAGAGGAGGAGTTCTATACTTCTCTTTACTCCGATGTCAAGCGAACCTTCTCCACCTATGTCGCTGCGGACTCCCTTCTGAACAACTATGCCAATGTCTTCCAGCTTCTTACACGCATGAGACGTAAGTTCTTCCTTTGCTGCCAAATCCAGATGTTACCTGACACCCATGTCAACTATACAGAAACTGCCTGCCATCCCGACATGGTGCTCAAAGGTGCCGCTGCTAAAGCTCTTCTCGGCGAAAATGCCAGCAAGGCTGCTTTGTCGATCTCTACCTGCCGACTCTGCCTGGATGAAGGTGACGATCCCATCATGAGCAAATGCAGACATGTCTTCTGCCGCGAATGCATCCGTCAATACCTGGAAACAGCCATGGAGATTGAACCTGAATGTCCTGTATGCCATTTACCGCTTACTATCGACCTCAATCAGGAAACAGAACAAGAGCTACTTGATGCTCGACAGGGCATGCTATCCAAGATCGACCCTGGCAAATGGAGGACCTCGACAAAGATTGAAGCTCTTGTAGAGGAGCTTTCTCAATTAAGAACCGAAGATCATTCTATCAAATCGCTGGTCTTCTCTCAATTTACTAGTTTCTTAGATCTGATTGCAAGAAGACTACAACTTGCTGGCTTCAAGATTGCCAGACTACAGGGTAATATGACTCCTGAAGCCCGAGACAGAACGTGAGTTTCCGCATTGCTTTGCGCTCTATGCTTGGTTACACGCTCACTCCCCTTGTAATCTTAAAAGGGTCAAGTATTTCATGAACAATACCGAGTGCACGGTATTTTTACTTTCGCTGAAAGCTGGCGGTGTCGCGCTCAACTTGACGGAAGCTTCTCGCGTGTTTATTATGGATCCCTGGTGGTACGCCACCTTAGTCCACCACCTTCCGCCACCAGCTTCGCGCTAACTGCCCTCGCATCTCCAGGAACCCAGCAGCAGAGCTACAAGCGATGGACAGAATTCACCGCCTCGGTTAGTTTTCCCAGGGTAGCCCCTGCCAAATTTTTGAGATGGAAATTTGCTGGCTGACCTCTGCCATTTTTTTCTGGCCCGTTTCCGCGCCACACGGTACTTTGGAACCCACAGGTCAGCACAGACCCGTCATTGTCAAGCGACTCATCATCGAGAATAGCATCGAGAGCAAGATTGTTGAGCTTCAAAAGAAGAAAGAAAACATGACTGGAGCGTTAAGTGTCGCTTTTTGCAATTTCGGTTTCAAAGCCTTTGGCTGAACCTTTCGGTATTCTACAGTGCACTAGGAGACGACGATCAGGCTCTCGGACGCCTCACTCCAGAAGACCTTTCCTTCCTTTTCGTTATGTAAGGCGGCTGGAGTCCATTCTGTTCACACGTTATGGCAAGCGATTGTCCCAGGGCTATTTCCGTCAATCGAAATCAGCCGGTGGCCAAGGATTAGAGGGCCGGAATGGAATGCTAAGTTGCATGGTGGGGGAATCAGTTTGGATCTGAAACATTTTAGACACATTTTGTTGCTATAGATAAGTTTGCAGTGATGTTTGCAATGCTGCTTGTTTTCGGGAATGTCGTTCTCTAACTCGACCCCCAGGCTTGTGAAACCTACCTGTGAGGACCGCAGTGATACAAAGTGTTTTTGGATTTGATTGTTCATTGCAAATTTCAACGAACAAGCGAAATACAACTGAGCGTTAGCTCTTTTCCTTGTCAGGCTTCAAGTACTACCACGACCTCCGCAAGCTCCGGTGCTGCTGTACTTGTCGTCTTCCTCGTCATCA